>KZ308134.1:1431492-1462808 GCA_000376725.2 Ladona fulva | reverse complement strand
GCCCAAGATTGAAATATCATGCACCTCTCGAATTATTATTATTATTATTGCACATAAAAGAGTCAAGTACAACACATGGGCAGCAACCTAATTACTACGATCAACATTCAAAGTCATTTATACAACAGTATACAATCAGAAATAAAGTATGACAATAAAAAATATACATATAGAAAAATAATTAAAATTCAACATACATCTGGAAAAATCAGCAAAATTCAACATACTGTAATATTACCATAAATTATAACACTTTACAAAATGATAAATATAGATTAATAATCAGAAATTCGATATAATGTAAACTAAATTATTAAGAAAAATGCTTATTTTAGAAGCTTAACCATAGGCAAGTTCATATTAAAAAAATCAAAATTCGGAGGAAGTTCATCAGCCCCCTCATCATTCTTACCAATGGACTATTGTACATACATATATGTAATTAGTTCTATAAAAATTCTGTTATTTTATATCGGCCTTCTTCGGTTCCCCCTGAGTCTAGTCTAGTTATATCCCTGCAAAATTCTCAAACGTTATCTTGCGTTTGATAAAATACCAAAAATCAATAATGAAGCATGAATAAGAATTTGTCGAAGCCTCGTGTGAAATTTCTCCTATCTTGTTTACACCATTGTTTACTACGGTTTTCCCAAGATTATAAAATCGTTTTTCTTACGTTCCCATGGTAAGCGTAAGTTGGCAAGGGCGGTCTAATTCGGAGAGTACGAAAATATCAGCGGCTAAAGCGATAAAATTCTTCATATGGAGAGTCACGTATGTCTCGCCGAGCAGAAAGCTGCAGAGATTAATTTTCTGTCGTTCCGAAATTCTGTATTTGCAGTCCGAAGTGCTGGCTCACCAAGGTCAACAGTTTACTCTGTAGACGTCCGATCTCTTATGAAGCCGAATTGATTTTTATACTTATCGACTTCGTAATCTAAAAACTCAAGGCTACATCGGCGGCTCGAATTCCCAAAGAATAAAAGTTTGGATTGGAAAAAGACTGCCTTTGCTTCGCTACATTCTTCATAATCATTCTTCTAATGTAATAACAATAATAAATCGTAAAAGTCTCCTCTTCCATCTAACCCATCGTCATATTTGTTACAGTTGTTTATTTAATAAGATAGAAATTAGAAAAGAAAAATGACGAGAAATGTGGATATAAGAGAGTCTTAGGGAAAAAATTATCCACTGCAGGAAAACACCCACTAAGAAGGGGGCTGTGAAAAACCTGCGCAAACCTACCGATAGTAATAGCTAAAAGATGCAAAAGAACATTACAAGAACAAAATGCACATAATAAATACACTATTCCTCTGCGGAAGGGTAAAATTGAATAAAATATTTTCATTTTATCTAATGTTTTATTACACGATGAATAGGGAGTAAAAAAAGTAAATAATTGAGCTTTTTAATAAAAGTGCTGTTCATTGGGAAAATAACATAACATTGCCTCCATCTGACAGTTTGGTTGGCACGCAGGATTTATCTTTGATATTAATTTTATCTTTCTAATTTACTGCCTTATATTTATACACCTTATCTACTAATATATCATAAGCCCACCATTGGCAAAATAACATTAACCCATCTGATGGTATGTTTGGCACGTAAGACTCTTTTACATAGTGCCCCTTTTTCATGTCACAATAGTGTATTATAATAATGAAAGTAAAAACATTTTTTTAATAATAGGAAATATTATTTTTCAATGGTTCCTCATGATGATGTTTTATTTAGATTTGCCAACCTGACTGAGAATGGTCAGATCTCTAGCCTTCTAACACTGAATTATCCTGTTGTATTCCTGTTTAATCAGGTATTACTGGGATAGAGCATGGGTGCTTGTGTTTATCATTTGTGTTTGTGATATTTCAAATAATTAAAGTGAATGTAACAGGTAGTCCCTGTTTCCATTAAAGAAATAATAATGTAGCTAAATCATTTTATAAATCAAGCACTTGTTTTTAAGAAAAAAAAGATATTAAAAAAGAATTAGTTTAGTAAGGATATTTTAGTAGTATTCCCTAGATCTTCTCACGGCATGATTACCCACAGGTCAATCGAAAATTATTTTTATGAGTCTCTTAGTTTTCATCCTTCCTTAAGGCATTCAATGTACAGAATCCTCACTTCTACGGAAGTGTGCCTACGTAACTGCTAAAGTAATTTCAAAAATTCAACTCTTTTCTGAGGCCATTATCTGGGTACTCTAAACAATAATTAAATAATGTCAATTTCTTTGCTGTGAGATAAGGATGAAGAAAAATTATCAATAACAACTGATGCTAAATCAGCTTCTCAAATTATGCACATTTATTGTGATAATATTTTTTATCCCAAAATAATCATATGAAAAAAATTTCAGGTCTGACATGGATTTTATCCCTTTCACATGGAAATTATTCCTGTTGCCCGCTCCCATCAGCATGAATTTTGAAATTAAAAAATGTTTTTCAATCAACTTTTATTCAACTGACAAGTTGTGAGTAGACATTGAGTGACTTATCAGAGACAGGAGATAATAAATGATAAAGTCAGGAGTTATGAGGGAATTAACAGATTAATTAGCAATAGAATGGCTTTTGAAGTCTTCATCCTAAACTTGACCCAACCCTTGATAATACATCTTGATTTTAAAATTTTCCCTCCCACAGTAGTACTCATTTCTAAACACTAACCAGTAGATGTCTATTTTAGCCTAACGATAGACTAATAAAACTTGTAACCTGAAACGCTTTTACAGCCATGCAAATAAGTTACTATCTGTGCGTGAATGATAAAAGTCTTTTAGGTTTTCCAATACTTTCAGGAAAAATGATGACAATAATTTAACATCGTCATATAAAATTTAATTTATGTTTGGTTCATTTATCTTATTTATATAAAGAGAATGGTAAATTCGTGTGATTTTTTTACTTTGGAAAATGTAGCACAGATTCATTTATTGCTTTACTTCCATATGCTTATCGAATGACCAAATTCGAAATGAAATTTGAGACAAACCCAGTTCCTCATCCCTCAAATATTTCAGGGTTACCGAGGAAGAGATCTGTGATAGTTCTGTGTCAAGTAATGTCAAGGTCAGCAAATGACACTGACTCGGTGTTTCCTTAGATACTCTATTATAATTGCATTCCATGCTTTTCAATCATAATAATATACTATATTTTTTAACGTAATTGGAAATATTTCACGTTTTTATTACGAAGTTCCGAGGTTGTAACGAAAGGGGGGCATTTTCTCCCTTAAATTTCATTGGTCCCCTCCCTGTCCTTCAATTTACATCGAATTCACAATCACGTAACCTCTTCTCTTCATTTTGAGAGATATTTTTTTTGTTATCCATTTCTATGAAAATTGTCTTTCTTCTTTTCCTCAATGCGAGTTATACTCGCGTCCTCCTATAGAGTGAGACCTTTTGGGAGAAGTGCTTGATTTTGGCCCAAGATTGAAATATCATGCACCTCTCGAATTATTATTATTATTATTGCACATAAAAGAGTCAAGTACAACACATGGGCAGCAACCTAATTACTACGATCAACATTCAAAGTCATTTATACAACAGTATACAATCAGAAATAAAGTATGACAATAAAAAATATACATATAGAAAAATAATTAAAATTCAACATCTGGAAAAATCAGCAAAATTCAACATACTGTAATATTACCATAAATTATAACACTTTACAAAATGATAAATATAGATTAATAATCAGAAATTCGATATAATGTAAACTAAATTATTAAGAAAAATGCTTATTTTAGAAGCTTAACCATAGGCAAGTTCATATTAAAAAAATCAAAATTCGGAGGAAGTTCATCAGCCCCCTCATCATTCTTACCAATGGACTATTGTACATACATATATGTAATTAGTTCTATAAAAATTCTGTTATTTTATATCGGCCTTCTTCGGTTCCCCCTGAGTCTAGTCTAGTTATATCCCTGCAAAATTCTCAAACGTTATCTTGCGTTTGATAAAATACCAAAAATCAATAATGAAGCATGAATAAGAATTTTTCGAAGCCTCGTGTGAAATTTCTCCTATCTTGTTTACACCATTGTTTACTACGGTTTTCCCAAGATTATAAAATCGTTTTTCTTACGTTCCCATGGTAAGCGTAAGTTGGCAAGGGCGGTCTAATTCGGAGAGTACGAAAATATCAGCGGCTAAAGCGATAAAATTCTTCATATGGAGAGTCACGTATGTCTCGCCGAGCAGAAAGCTGCAGAGATTAATTTTCTGTCGTTCCGAAATTCTGTATTTGCAGTCCGAAGTGCTGGCTCACCAAGGTCAACAGTTTACTCTGTAGACGTCCGATCTCTTATGAAGCCGAATTGATTTTTATACTTATCGCCTTCGTAATCTAAAAACTCAAGGCTACATCGGCGGCTCGAATTCCCAAAGAATAAAAGTTTGGATTGGAAAAAGACTGCCTTTGCTTCACTACATTCTTCATAATCATTCTTCTAATGTGATAACAATAATAAATCGTAAAAGTCCTCGTAAAAATCGTAAATCCTCTTCCATCTAACCCATCGTCATATTTGTTACAGTTGTTTATTTAATAAGATAGAAATTAGAAAAGAAAAATGACGAGAAATGTGGATATAAGAGAGTCTTAGGGAAAAAATTATCCACTGCAGGAAAACACCCACTAGGAAGGGGGTTGTTAAAAACCTACCGATACTAAGATCTAAAAGATGCAAAAGAACATTACAAGAACAAAATGCACATAATAAATACACTATTCCTCTGCGGAAGGGTAAAATTGAATAAAATATTTTCATTTTATCTAATGTTTTATTACACGATGAATAGGGAGTAAAAAAAGTAAATAATTGAGCTTTTTAATAAAAGTGCTGTTCATTGGGAAAATAACATAACATTGCCTCCATCTGACAGTTTGGTTGGCACGCAGGATTTATCTTTGATATTAATTTTATCTTTCTAATTTACTGCCTTATATTTATACACCTTATCTACTAATATATCATAAGCCCACCATTGGCAAAATAACATTAACCCATCTGATGGTATGTTTGGCACGTAAGACTCTTTTACATAGTGCCAAAATTTAAGACATGGCACTTCACAAAATATGGTTAGCTAACTCCGAGCTAAGAAATCGTGATTACTTTCGTAAGTAGTCAGCAACCATTTCTTTAGGCATCAACTCGAGGTGTTTACGGAAAATAATTTAAGTGAGCAATTAACTGACGACGTTCTGACGAACTGACGAATCAAATTCATAGTCACCTGGTAGCTTGCCAAATTATTAACTTTGAGAGAAAGGAGGAAAATAAGTAGCAATGAGTTTTCACTCTTCTGAAAATTAATTTGCTATTAAATTATGTAGTAGCCATTCGACGCGCATCTTGAACAGAGTGATGATGTTATACCATCTAAAGATCTTACGTAATCTTGAAGTTCAAGCCTAAATTTGCCGTCACATTTTGGATTTATTCCGCTTACATTTAAATAGCTAGAAGATCAATAAGATTTGTCGCGTTATTATTTTTAAAGAAAATGTTTTCAAGATGGCTATATCAGGAGTCTATTAAAGGTCAATCGATATAGTATCAAAAAAATGGAAATACGCTGATAAAGCTCATGCAATCGCCCAAAATTGTTCTGATAATATATTATAATTAAAACAATCTGATCAAAGAGGTCTGAGTTCTTTTTCACCCATTTTTCAACGTATCAAGAAAGTTTGCGGTGCTTTTTTTGCTCTGGAAATAATATATTTTAAGGCTCTCGGAAAGAAATCAAAACTCTAAGATTGTTCACCAAATTAATATTTTTCCCTCCGGCTTTGTGTTTTCAATAAGTTTATGTGCCAAATTTTGCGAATATTTGAAACATTTCTAGAAAACCTTTATTGTACAGCTTTTACGCTCAATATGATGTACTTCGTTGTACAGCTTAATTCTTCCCAATCCCCAAAAGTTGTCAGAAGTTAATTTTAAGTTATTTTATTGCCAACCTTAAATAATTTAAACCCGTCAGAATCATATTTTGGACCTTAATACTGCTTTGGTCGTAACCTTTTATAGGGACTTTTCTACCCTTTACATCTCTGAGAGTTGATTTGATCTCTTTTATGCCAGTTTTATTATAACGCTGTTCTTCAGTGCGTTTCATCCCAGATCCCCGGTAGTATTTCTTTTAGTTCCACTGACTTATTAATTAGGTACTTAACAATAAGAAGGCCTAATTTGTGTAACAACTGAAAAATGTAAAAACTTAGGTAGTCGGCCATCTCCATCCTTGGTGTAGGCCTCCGCTGTAATGTTTTGCTTTCATCTGGCGCCGAAATTTTCCATCTGATTGAATACACCAATAAATATTTCGCCTCAACATTTAAAGGCCAAAACATAATACAGGTACCTTAGTTGACGACGTACTGGTTTACGACGATTGGCTGTGATAAAAAAAAAATGTCTTGGGTAACGACGTAGTCTTTGGATAACAACACCTTCTGGCGAAGACAAAAATTGCTTTTAAGACTATCCATTTTATTAATGATAATATTTTGTTGCGAATATATTAGAATAGATTATATGTTCATACTTTAACGACTTTTAAATGAGTGTTATCTGCATATTTGGCATGCAGTATGGTTGTAGAAAAACGCGTCTCGGATTACGACGACGATCTTGGAATGGATTACCGTAGTTGATCAATCCCAGCAGACGGCAAGTCAGATACTCTCAAAGTTCTCTCAACTTCTCTTTATGATCGACATAACCGACTCCCAAAATGAATTTGCATATGATCAATGAAAACGTCTGTCACTAGTAAACAAATTCATAGATATCCAGGCAACAACGCGAAAGGCAAAGTTCACCATGTTATCTGTGAAAATGTGGTAGATTAGCAAATACGCATTTAGGCATACGTATTTAATACGCATTCAACGGTCAGATCTATCCGAACCCCTTCCGGTTTCTAAGAATCCACTATCATTCCCTTAAAGGCTCCTTAGATGGAATGTTACGAAAGGATGAATGAGTTTCATTTTTGAAAAAAACCAGAAGTGGAGGGGAATTCCATTCCGCCATCCTTCCTGATTGAAAGATGACATCGGGAGACGCAGCAGACTCATAATTGGATGGAAATGATGTTTCTCCAGTCCGATTGGCAATGTATTTGAATTTTTCCGACAGCATCGGGAAACTCTTGAGTTACAGTTAGTTTTAAGTTGCTCAACATCAAAATTTTACAAAAACAGCTTTAATGTCTGACTGAACTGAACAATAATATTTTCTATATACTTAATTCTCTCTGTTTAGTGTTATAAGAAAAATAAAGAATACATAATCAATCTACTATGATAATTACTGTCGCGTACATATTTATTCATGCGTTCAGTAGCCCTCTATAGGAAATACAATGCAGGAACTAAAAAAAAATGATTTCGGGAACTTCCCGATTTGATAGAAGGGTGAAACTTTACGATTCATTAAAAGGCCATTGGATTACTACGTATCAAATTTTTTTAGCAAAGATATCCTTGGTTAGACTCCAGACGACAGAGAATTCATCCATAGAAATAAAGTTTTTGATCAAATGCACCATTTTTGCAAAAAAAGTTAGAAACGATATTTTCTCAGAAATCGAAAAAAGTACCAAAAGAAAGAAAATTGAGTAAATATTCTTATTTTGGTCGCAGAGTGTCGTTTTAGATTCGAAACTGCAGAATTTCGGATATGAAAGACGAAAATGTTGCAGAATTTTTTGGTTACGAACAACGCGTGCCCTTGCCGATCAAGACGATTATTGAGTCCTTGCTCATCCATTTTCCCAAACGAATACACGGGAAATTTAGGCCCATGTAGAATGATTGGTAAGAATTTGTAAATCTTATGGAAGGGGAGACAATTCTTTATGATTCCAGCGTTTACAACTACGATAAATAAATCTCAGAGACAAACTTACGACCAAGTAGTTAGATCTAGAAATCACTGAAAGAAAAATATTAAGAAAAGTATTCGGACTAGTAAAAAAGGGGAAACGATTCAGAAAACGTCACAATAGCGAACTTTATACACGTATTACGAAAATTACAGAACAATTAAAAAAGAAGAATTGCATTTCATGGACACCTTCAAAGGCAGAATTCCAACAGACTCACAAGAAGTCTCTTCAACTACCTCCGAAAGTTGAAATGACCAATAATAGTACAATAATGCATTAAAGACGCTGAGAAGGATATTCAAGAACCAGGAATCACACAGGAAGACATTAAAGAACATTCGCCACTTCGGGTTAAGCTCCGAAAAGCCAAAGCTTTTCAGGAAAAATCCAAAATGAAGACGTGCTGTTTGGACCGAGGAAATGAAAGAGAAACTTCGGGCTCGAATGAGAGAGATTTTGAAGGAAAGGAAAGAAGGAAAGAAATGGTTGAAATAAACATAGTCCATAGTGGCTTATATGGTTTAATAATAATAATAAATGAGGAATATAAGTACATGTAAAATTATTTTGACTGAAATTCAAGGTTTTCTAGCTTACAAGGATCAGTTTCAAATAAATTAAGCCCCATCATTTTTGACGTAGGAGTTCATTAGTTTGATTGATAATTACTTAATTGTTCAAAGAAGCGAGGGAAGTACAATATGCTTCAGGTTCCCATCTCCCCTCGGGTTCTGAGAAGTAACCGGAAAACTTAAGGCAAAATAATTCTCCAGACGTACGAGTTGACCGATTAGCGATTGGCGATTTTCTCTGGATGCAATCAACAACTTCCCAGGTAAAAATTGATATTTACCTATGATGGTTCCTTCACATTTCTTAACAATCCCCGGAATGGTTAAAAATGTATCTGTGGGGTTTCAATGCGTTTAATGCGTCCATCTGATTCAAATAGCTATCCAGGTATAGCATAGCTATCCAGGGTAGTTAGGGATATAGGTGTTTTACACCCCCTGCCACGCGCCATTGGCGGTTTGCAGGGCTTAAATGTAAATATACGATTTACTCAACTAACTAATAATAGATTTGTACTTTTCCACAAAAATTGTTTTCCACAAATATTTTTGTGGAAAAGTACAAATCTATTATTAGTTATGAATTTCCACAACATCTCGGCCGCTTCGATAGATTATATTACTCAACTAATTCCACCCTTTACCTTCAAAGGTACGAGTCGTAGTTATTCAGCGACAGTATCCATAGTATTTCAGACGATTCCAGTCCTTTCCACATCATCTTCACATTTATTGATACTTTATATAAAAGGTTGTCTAGATTATTATAGGTGTTACATAGAAATGTATCCTTTTCGGAAAAATAATATTTTATGCAGGCAGCGATGCCGATAATTTAGTGCAGAAAACTATTGAGCCGATTTTACTGAATTTCACGGCAGACGGGAAAAATTAGATTGAATGTGTTTTCTTCGGGCTTAAATGGAAAATATGGAGTTTGAATTTAGATTAACGTGTGTTTGTGGGGATGAATGGATACGTTTGAACGAATTATGCAAGGACGGAAGGTATGGAGGGAAAAACTCAGCAAAAGAGGCCGCTAGCATGTTAATCCTGAGCTGTAAAGACAAGAATAACGTATATACGTACGTACAAACGCCTATTCATCAGCAGCATCATCAGAAAACCCTACGTCCCTGCTTTCTCCCTATGAACTCAGGAATTCAGAAACCCAACCCTCTGGAGCCGCTGTCCTACAACCTTCATTAATATTCCAAACAACCAATGTTCCGTGTGGGGAAGAAAGCCGAGAAGTTAAAGGAAAAGTGCTTATTTCCACATGCATATCTAGGAAATATTTTCAGTTGGGAATTGTTGGTTAATCCTGCAATCTTACATTCAAATAATACTGTTTATTTCGTCCTTGAAACTATGAAATTTAGCGAAACATCCGGCCCTGTCGTGAAACTGAAGAGAAAACTGAAAGGAATTCGGGAAAAGTCTTCGAATGACGTTTAAATATTTTTGTTGTAAAATGCATCCAATCAAATAGAAATTGGATTTATGAATGTCGTTAAAATTATATTCAAAAGAATTAAGCAAAAGTTGAGAATTAAATTAAGTGGATCAATCATTACGTTTTCCATACAAAGGTTCACGCACTAGAAAACTATTTAATTTTTAACCCATTCTCTGTCAGTTGGAGAGTTAATGTAACGCATTTATTGCCGACTGCCATTGCTATTAGAAAATCCATTATTTTTCACAGCGCAAATATGATACAAATACAATTGAAGTAAGTAATGGATTATGGCAATGTTTTCTTAAAAATCACTGTGTGTAATCTGAAAAGGTATCTACGTAACAAAGCAAAATCTTTCTAACTCCTTAGTCAACGAAGAAGAAGATTTACTAAATTATTCACGTAGTACAATATCGCCGTTTACAAAAGAATTGTCGTAGTTCCACATCGATAAAAAATGTGAATCTTTTCCGCGTGTCTAAACGTCTTCAATTGGTTTTACACCACAAAATATTTATATGTACTCTTCCGAGTACTTATAGAATCCAAATACAGGATAAACAAGGGAAAACGTCGTGCCTTAAACTCTTGATTAAACGCCAAATTATTTCATTCATTTGCGCCTTGAATGCTTAAGTATTTATGTAAGCAAAACTAAGTAACGCCATTTAGCCGGCACTGACTTTTCCAACGCAGTTTCTGGAATACATAACCACGCAAATATATGGATGAAAATATCTGGAACTGCATTGCGTAAACAACTCTAATATTATTTGGACACACATCGCTCAAATATTTTAATTGGCAAATCTGAGGGACATAAAACGTAGAGCAAATTACTTTGAGATAAATTTAACGATTTCTTCACAGACGAATTAGAATATCAGAGATAAGCACTGATTTTTAATAGTGAATCATCACTATTTTGGTGATATTATTATTCACATTATCCGAAATAAACTTAAGTACTCTGCATGAGTGAGATGATTACTGTAATGACGTTATATACTTACTTTTTCCATATAAAAGTTATTAATTCCATAAAGATTTAGCTCTCAAGAAATTGACTCCATAAATTGTTACCCTATGGAGATGTAAGGTACTCCCCGGTAATCTCAATCTGATGTATTGCATATTATTTTATTTTTATGTTATATTTTGTATTATATTGAGAAAAAATGACAAATGTCGGAAAAAAAGTTTTGCAAGTTTCGAGGGATATTATCATAGGATAATATTATTAATAACATTCTAATGTCACTTTGTAAAAGTATGAATTAATAGTTATGCGTCAATATGTCAGTCATAATTATTCTAGTATAATTTATTTATATGATAATACTATCTCAATAGAGAGGTCATTGGCTCTAAATTTTTTAGAATCGAAGGCATTCATACCGTAAAAGGTTGAGTAATTATGACAGGTTTATAATGGTTAGACATTATTATTATTTAGTTTATCACA
Source organism: Ladona fulva (assembly GCA_000376725.2). NCBI lineage: Eukaryota > Metazoa > Arthropoda > Insecta > Odonata > Libellulidae > Ladona > Ladona fulva. Next base: position 1,451,373 of record KZ308134.1, on the reverse strand, counting down.
TTCACAATCATAAACTATTCGATATCTAGACATTCATCGTGGTGCCATTGCTACCTGATAAAAGATGATACTGGACAACGCAATTTCTTTGAAATATCCATCCACATAGATAAGTATAGGAAACAGAAGCGACAGATAGAATTGCTATCTATGGAACAAGATGAAATGGTGACCAATTATAGAATACAAGGCTCCGATACCGTTTGATTTACGTTTCACGCCTACTCTCGAAGTAATCTTTAGAGATTTTCCCTTATCCGGGTAATGGTGAAGCGTTATGTTTGCTCCCTAGGAACAAACGAAGCAGGGAAATAGTAAGATAAATAAAAAAAGCTCGGAGAAATGAAAAATGTGGCGTGTGACAGGAGGCTAAAGAAGCGTCGAAAATGCATCAGGGGAGGAAGGTTCCTTTGGCCACCATGCGGGTCATCCATGTGAAGGTCAATTAGAGGAGTCGCTGGGAACGCATATATAGGGGAAGCGTCGGGGTAGTTTCTTCCTTCCAGTCCGCGCTATCGTAGAGAACGCATCGCCACTGCCGCATCACCACGATGGATCCCTCTGGAAAGGTTGCTCTGGTGACGGGAGGTGCCGTTGGCATCGGTAACATGTACTGCAAGGAGCTGCTGAAGGCGGGTGCAAAGGTAGTCAAATTGCTATTCTTTGTTTTGCAAAAATTCTTTCTGGGTAACGTCCAACTCTGGATAAAATTTGAATGAACCAAGGAGGAAGCTCCGTCGCCGGTTATGTTTCCAGCTAGAAATGAATATATGCGCTCCTTTTTTGAAGAAAAAGCACTACAGCAATTGAGAATGTGTTGGTCGATCCTTTGCTAATGAACTGTTAACGTGTGCTCTATAAGTTTAAAGCAAAGTTTAGTATTTGAAATGATTCGCGACCTTTCGATTTAATTTAAACATTACAAAATTATTAATGTAAGTTTTTGAGTACTATTGAGGAATTTATTCATGTTTAGATCGGATAAACAATCGTAATGCGTCTGAAAGGGTATTATTTTGTGGATAATTTTTCCTTGGTATAAATGGGATGTGTCAAATACAGTACGTCGGTAACAATATGTATGTTTTAGGAGGGCATCGAAAATTCAGGGGAATTGAGAGCTTAAATAAGCTCATATGCAAAATAAACTACCTCGTTTTCATATTTTTTGGATGTTTTTCTCCAGTGTTTGGATGTTATTTTTTACGATTTCAGATTTTATATCAATAAGAGTAAATACCTAATAAGAATGACAGGCCCGGCGAATGGTAGACCACCCCAACCTCCATTCTTCTCAGCTCTGAATAAAAATACCAGCTCTTTTTGCTGCTCAAAAATCACAATCACATCAACTACCAAGGCTTCATCGCATCACAAACAGATTTTAAGGAATTTGAACAACATAAATCCATTCCAAATGTATCAATCAATTTGTAAAGATCAAATCAATTCATAGAGATTGTTTTTAAGCAGGGATGGTTAAACCACTCAAAGGTGTTTAACCAGGGATGAAAAAATTTTGCCTCGTCACATATTTAGTCTGCTTATTGGTTATCCTTAATTTTTTTGGCAGGTCACGCAAAGTAAAATAAGGCAAAGAGAATAATTTTTAAAGAGATAATGCCTAATAATGGATTTCATTACCATATGTCTAACGGATCGCGCTGTTAGTTCTCCCGTGTTAAACTATCCGGAAAAAATTCAAATACCTCAATTATTATCGCCGTCTATAAAATTAATTTTTTAATTAAGTAAATTTTAATGGCAATATCTCGATTGATTTAACTAATACAAAATGCAATGTACTTATGATATTTATCTTATATTGCTTAAACAGCGCCATAGAAACCCATCTTTCCATTTAATCAGGCATTTTACTTGCGGAAGGAGTCTTACTTGTTGAATACTTTTTCACCGCTCAAGGTACTAGTTTTTCTTTCTATTGAGAGTCCACGTGTATGGAGAACCTATAATAATCTTTTAAGGAAAACTAGATAAATTGAAAGGTGTGGGAACAAACATAACGTTTACGTAAGCTATTCTGCCGCCTGCATCTTAACAGCGAATCAGCAGCTAGTTTTCCTCTTGCGTAATAGCGTTTCATCTTACACAAATACTTCAACAGAAGTTTATCTTCCATTTAACGAAAACAAATTTCTCATTCGCTCATTTCTCATATTTTGCTAATATATTCGCAGCTTCCGTAAAAATATCACACTTTGTGACTTCGATCGAAGTTGGGAAAAAATAAAATTCAAGATTTACTGATTGAAGAAACTGGTAGAAGTACTTAATACTTATTGTTAGAGAAATTAGTTGGGAAAATTTTATTCGAAAATCTTATAAAATGTAAAACATAAATCTCTTGAACTTTAGAGACAAGCAATTAGCCACGACTGTTACTTACTATTCAACGAATTTGTGTTTTATAAAAGGCTAATTTAAGATGTTATTTATGAGGTCGTCTCAGTTTTTATAGCGGGGTTTGGAGTATTCCTCTTATCTCTCTTATGACCGAGTACGAACTTCTTATCAATGCTCCATTAGTGTCTGTAGCTGCAGTAGAATCCGTTGAAACCTATCTCATCCGGCGATCAATCACAAAAGAAAACATAACTACACTAAATACTTCATATACCTGTTCGAACAGATTTTAAGATAATTACCGATCCATGAATCATTTCGTGACACTTTCAGTCATGAGAAATCACTTTGCGGATTGGAATAGATTCAAAATCTAGGTAATCATCGGGTGCCAGAAGTCTGCTTAGACAGAAATTTCCGGTCTGAGTCCATTATAGTTAGAACCTGACCCAGTCCAGCCACATGAAATTTCACTAGATCTTCCCAAAAATCACTAGTTCGGCCCAATCCTGGTCTGTGGTAGATTTGTATACTTTGGAATTACATCTCTCCTGTGTAATTTCAAAAAATCAATTAAACTAATTATCCATGAAATATACTTGAAAGATGCTGTGACTGAAAATAGTTTAATTTCACATTAGCGTTCCCGCTATTCATAAGATATTGCTAGATTTTAACGCGATGCGTTGAAATAATATTTAAAATGGTTTCCTATTAAAGGAACAAACAAATTAACTTTTACTAACTGCAAGATTTATTGCAAAATGACCATGGTTTTCACTTATAGGGTCATCAGGGGGTGACCTATGAGTCGAAATCAAAACCATGTTTTGAAATCGAGGATAATTAGTTTTAATGAAGTTTGAAATTATAAAGGAGAGATGCGATCCAAAATCATACTAATCTACCGCAGGCCAGGATTGGGCCGAACCTGGGGCGATCTAGTGAAGTTTCTTGAGCCTGGCCGGAATCGGGTGTACTGGACTCGGACCAGAAATATCAGTCTAAGCACCTCTGGTACCCAATATATAGATTATTATCAATATAATGGTTGAAAAAAGTTCGTAATTATCTTGTTCCTTCATGGAGTTCACGAGGTCATGGCCCGAGTGACTTTTCTCTGATGTATTTTTCAGTAACTAGATACCAATGAAAATGAGAATTTTGCCACGAAGTTTAACATAGAGAACATTTCATTGAAAGAAAAAATAAGTTAACTAAAGATACATTTCATTATTGAGAGGAAAGGGTGTCCGTGGAGGGAGGCGAACGAGTTGGTGGAGGCGAATGAGTCTTGCTCATGAATCTTGATACTTCATCATTCCTTTCTAATAATTTCGCCCTATAAGTCTCTTTCTTTCTTAGATAATCTATGAGGAGCAACGGCAGAGTAAAATTTGAACCGATATCTCGATTCTTACGATTCGACCCTCTGATTTCTCTCATTTAAAAATGGACGATGGGGACATTGACCAATGGTATTGGCTAATGGTACCAATTGAATATGGCTGATACTTGAGTCCGGAAAACTTTAAATGTTTTCTCTTCAGGTGTCCATCTTTGACATGAACGAAAGGGAAGGTGAGAAGTCCCTGAAGGAGTTCGGCAAAGAATTCGGAGAGGATCGCGTGATGTTCATCAAGGGTGACGTTACGTTAGCCGAGGATTTGGAAGGTAATCCCCTATGATGTAATATATTTGTGTCTATGAAATAATTTATTTGACCAAGCGTGACTTCGTAGAAATTCATAGCACACATCGTAAAAGAAAAAAATCGCTGTAACTTCCACAGCGAATTTTTGATGACTGGTTTCTTCAACGTGTTGAGATCTTCAGGTGAATTAAAAATCTCTGTGTAAGATACAGTGTTAATTATTCTTGCAAGCTGTGTGATATTCGTCTCAATAATGAAAGCATTTACACGTACGAGATCATCAGATAGCTAATTAGGGAATTCGGTGTATTCACACCCCCTGCCATACTCCATACGGCGGTTCGCTGGGTACTAATGCAAATGTAAATGAACAAAATCCACCAGTTTATATACTTGAGGCACTTTGAAGCCACTGATACATTCAAGTATATTTTATTTTAGAAAAAAATTAAAGGTAAACGCACAGGAAAAGAGTAAAAATTCTAGAGAATAGTCACATTTTAATTTCTTACTGTTAATATGTTGAATGAAAATCTATTTGACGTCTGTAACATGTCTGATAATGAGCTCCAACTATGATTGCGATATGCTGATAATATACGGTCATACCTTGGATTATGAGCATAATACGTTCCGGAAACGTTCTCGTAATCCGAAGTACTCTTATATCAAAGCGATTTCCCAGTAAGAAACGATGGAAACTCAGATGATTCTTTCCGAAGCCTAAAAATATACATAATAATGATTATTATGAAAGGAGTGATCTCGTGACGCTCGGCAGAGAAAACAGCGTATTAGAACTCCATGAATTGCTTGTATAGCAAGACCTCACTCGTATATCAAGTTAAACTTTATTACAAATTTTGCTAGTCTTGCAAAACGAAGACCGAAGTGACTGTACCTAGTCATAATACGTAAGTGAGAGTTTTCTGTTTCGAAAAGTATGTCTAATCGTAATTGTGGTCTCTCTCCTACTTCCACCAACTCACTTTCCATTCTCATTCTTCATTTTTCCCAATGAAAGCATAACCCAAGGAAAAACGGACATGAAAAAGAGTGAAGGAGCACGGCTTTACGTGCAAAGTTACCTCTACCCTCTTCCTTGTGAAAGCATAACCGTCTAACATTTTTCTTGGCTTGAAAATGACTACAATTAGTCACCATTGTAATTAATTGTTTGGAAAGTACAAGTTAAAATTCAAGTTTTCGTAGCAGTAGTGATATTGTTAAAATTCCTTCGAGAGTTTCGGTCATAGTGTATGTATAGACTCCCACCGGAAATCGAACGTGGGACCGCTAGTACCAAATTCGAACGCTCTGCCCACTTATCTATCCGGGAACTCCAAACGTGTCGCTTCATTAATCATTAAATCCTCAATCCACTCCGGCGGTAACTTTGCACATCTGCAAAGTTACCGCTGTCTCCGTGAATTTTATTACATTCGATTTTGTTATATTTGTTCCGTACTATTACGGAAAATTCGGTACATACGCAGGCGGGCGTTACTTTGTGGTAGTTATCAATACAAAAAACTCTGTGATTAGAAGAGTTTACTAGGCCACCAGACAAGAAAATATATCGCACGACCATGGTTTCATAGCATCAGCATAATTTCAGGTGTGACCTATAGAATCTTTAGTATAGATGCAGCTTAGCTATGAAACCATGGTCGTGTAATTTATTTTCTTGTCTTGTGGCCTAGTGAACGATTCTTATCATGGAATTTTTATACGGAAAAAATGTTAGCGAATCGGTTCCGTATTCCTTATTTTGAAGGCAAATTTTCGTGCCTGTACTTAATCTACATTTAGTACTAGCACTACTATAAGCTGCGAATGACATTTCGTCTTGAAATTAAGAGAAGAAATTTCAAAGCTTCAACGCGCGACACACATCTATTCTAAACCTAAAAAATTGAGCTTTTGTCACTATATAACTTTTAATGTAATTCCCACGGTAAAACCTTTTCCGATTGAAAAACTCCGCATGACTTCTAATAAACCTATAATCAATATGATCTGACCGTACTTGGTGGAACGCCATTTTAATAAATGAGATAACGAACTTCGGATTTTCCACACAAATTTTTGTTACGATCGGTTTCGGCATACAGCCATTCTCAGGTCCTGACGATGACTGTATGCCGAAACCGATCGTAATGAAAATTTGTGGAAAAATACGAAGTTCACTGTCTCATATATTCTAATAAAACATTTGCCGTCCGAAATTACATAAATATCGCGGAATTCATTATTTTACGGAAGCTTTCTCGTATCGCTCCACGACAATAACAATTATTTTTCTTATCTTCTTAATCAACGGTTTTCAGGATCGAAACCCAGTAGATACACAAGTTCTGCGAGTCAAGCTCAAGCCTTAAGTCTGTCAATAACTCCCAAAATGTGAGCCCTAAAATCAGTATTATTAGATTTCCTATTTCATCTATTATGGGCTTCGCTGTTTTTCTCTGTAGAATCGTTTTGTGCTCTTACTTTGTGTCGAAATATAATCCCCATAACGCCATAAGGCGTTATCTTTTATCCCTTCATTCTGTGCATGTTTGGTCGAGATATCAGAAGCGGCCAACCAAGTGTAAAGGGCTTCGAGTATTATCTTCATAAGTGCTACTCCAGTATTTTCTGGATCCTCAAGTGTCCATCCAAGACCACAACAGCGCGAAAAGCAAGATTAATGGTTAAAATAGTTTCGAAATAAAAACTAGGAAGATTACAAGATCTCTCTGAAGAAATTTTATGCGTAGGATAAGAGGAATTGACTTAAATTCTTACATTTATTTAGTTTATAAATCAACATAATTTTAGTTTGTGCTTATTTAAATACTACTGGAAACTCATAATGAGAGTTCAAAATAAAGGAGCGCTAAAATTAACGTACATACATGCATAATGGTCTCCGGTTATATTCGGAGAGAAACCGTCATCCCCTGTTCACCTTCGCACTCCAGAACTCCGTAATCATGTGCCCTACTTCCGCTTTCGTACTCGCATCCTTTCCTATTCTTGCATTTCGTTAAGATATTTTATGTAAAATATGCAGTTTTCAACGGTCGTTTTATACCTATTGAAATACCACCGCATACCACCAACTTTCAGTTATCTAAAACTTTCTTCAACCCTCGCTGAAACTTTTTTCATCGGTTACCTCCCTAATATCTTCAATTAATCAACTTATATATTTTCTGTATTATTAATATTTTATACAGTATTTGGAGGAGTTTTTATACACCTACTACGTTTTTCGTTCGTACGCTGTTTTAATTTTTCTTGCTTTTGCTGTTTGTCGTATGATTGAAATGTATCAGTAATAGTTATTTTTGAATCGCATCAAAGAAATAAAAATCACAAAAAATAAATGAAGAAAATTAATTAAATGCTCAAATTGATGATGGTTTAATTTTAACTAGTATAATTAATTTTATGATAGATATATCTAATACTCTATTATTTATCCATTTTTTCTCAAATAGGAGCCTTCAAGAAGACGGTGGACAAGTTCAAGGGTTTGGATATCGTGGTGAACAATGCGGGGGTGATGAATGACGGCCTGTGGGAGAAGGAAATAGCAATTAACGTGGTAAGTGATATATGGCGTGCTGCGTCAATTAAGGTGGCAACAAAATCCTTTGATCACACGGAGGATTAATTTTGATGGCGGCAAGGGTTCGGTTAGTGAAAATTGATCGAAATTCAAAATGATAATTTAGCTGTTTATCATGGGTCATTGATATGAGATTAGAAGGGAGTCAATGGTTCACGAATGAAAATAAATTAATGCTGACACTTTGAACGGAGAGTTTGAGATACAATTTTTTCACCTGATATCAAAAGGTTCAGAGTTTCGTTCTACGGATAGTTTTGAAAAACTATCATTCCCTGAATGGTGATTCCCCATATGTGCTGCCTTGATTTTTAACTCTATTCAGATGGTAATTAGATATGAACTATCGTTATAATTTTTCATTCTCTTCCTCTCTATTATCAATACTCAGAAATCCATAAATCGGACAACGTTAATATAATCATTCGAGTAATCATTAATACAATTATTGTTTTTACAAAAAGTTGTTAGTAAAAAATTATTGTTTTTACAAAAAGTTGTTGGTAATTAAGCCATTGATCGAACCGTTAAAGAACGCCAAAGATTTCTTTAATTAGAACTTCGAAACATTTGGATTTACGGAAGCTTTCATAAAACTTCAAACTATAATTTTACTTGAGTATATTTCAAGAAGATACTTACAATCCTTCAACATTGATAAACGCAAGCTGTTTTTTAATAGGATTCAGGAGGAGACTTCCCAAAGACTCGCATTAGAACTGGAATAAAGGGTAATGGAGCACAGCCTGCGGAATTCCCCCAAAATGGACTGTATCACCGTCACGCCTTATACAGTGGCGGGCAAACTACTACGCGCTGGTCATATCCTTCCCGTCGCATACTTAAATTTGAAATTTATTTCATTCCGTGAAGATATTAGAAGCTCAAATCATCCGTGAGCAGTAAACGATTAGGAATTTCTTAATGTACGCAAATACTAATTATGCTTTGATAATATTATTATTAATGTTCCATTAGCTCTGGGGGATACCCATAAGAGCTGGAAGATAAGTACATTTTTACTCTCAAAAATTGATACAAAAGAACAATTTCGAAATAAAATCAATAATATTTGGTTAATATAATAAGAAAATAATAATTTGCAGATAAATTAGGCCTACATAAGGTGGGAAATTAAAGAATTAGTATATTCTTGATAAAGGCATGCATGAATGCGGCCCGCCGACCTCTGAGTTGAGCCATCTTGCCCTCCCAGTAAAGGAAACTTTTTTAATAGAGGCTTATTTAGTCTTCCTGAATTGCATTTAACCCTTTTTTTCTTTGTTTTCCTATCCTAGACTGCCGTCTGCCGAGGCACTATTCTAGGAATGCAGTACATGGGCAAGGACAAGGGTGGAAACGGTGGTCTCATCGTCAACATCGCCTCCATCCTGGGTCTTCGGCAGTTCGCCGGCTGCCCCGTCTACGCCGCCACCAAACACGCTGTCATTGGCCTCAGCCGTTCCTACGCCGTAAGTTAGCTTTCGCCGTGTATTTTGACTACATTTTTTACCTGAAGGAGTCGGAGTTGAAAGAGTACACAAAAGGGAGAAAAGGATGCTCGCCGTGTTGTCCTCCGTTCCTGAGATTCGAAGGGAATTTTTCCACCTCCACCGACTGAACTCATCTTTTATTCAAATCCAAACAAAGTTCGGGAGCTCACTCGTAGCGGAGTCCTTTCGGCGAACCTTTCCAACTGCACTCCTCCTCCTTCCTTTGAAACTTTGACGAATGTAAATCACTATTTTCGGAGATGAAACGCTCCTTTACAATTTCCTTTCTCGGAAATGGCACTCTTTCGTTCATGGAAGCGTTATTACTATTCGCGTTTTGCTGAGAAAGCACTCTTAGCGTGACGGCAAATCAATATTTCCTTTCGTGGATCTCCTCATTTTCATAAAGGAGAAATGGCTAAAGGGTATAGATTTGCAAAATACGATGGAAATGAAATCTCATCCCGTTGGAATAGCTCTAATCGGTCTTATGAAAAAGGCTTGGGTCGTTGAAAAACCTGTTAAATAAATGATGACCAATTCGTAAAAATCTCGAAAACGACAACACTTTGAGGCTTCGCTAGGCTTAACGATGCAATCTCGGACTAAACTATTCCCTATAAAACGATATCGGAAATTTTTGAAAATGTATTATAAATCCTCTTCGGGGCCACTGAAACCTCAGAAATCTGAATTACGTCGATAAGAAACAGAATTAACAAGGATATCTTGAGGAAGCTATACAAAAATGAACCCTTTCTTGCACTTCGTAAGGGGGAAATCACTCTTTATTGATCAGTTATCGTGCAGTGGAATGTATAAAGGAAACCATAATTTTCGGTTACATCCCCAGAGAGCTATGGATATCGATAAGTTTTGTCCGTACATTAATTTCCGCAAAGCTTTTTTTATATCACATATGTAAATGACTTAAATTCATAGAAAAAAACGTTTTTTTTTAATTTATCTCTCGAAACTAGCAAACCATTTGTAATAAAGGGAAAAACGGGGATAAATGCCCAATAAAAAATTATTACATTTTACATTCTTCCATTGAAGGATGTGATTCTCCATGATGAATCAGTCTAGAAGTATTGATTGACCGGCTGATCTTTAATGATACAGTGCAGATATTAATGATATTATTTAATTAATATTTAAGTATATATTGGAAGTGAGATGAATGAATTGTCGAATCAATTGGTCCCAAAATAAACCACTTTTCAATATTTCCTCTAAACATTTTCCGTCTACCTCAAGAGTCAGAATCGATTGTCTCAACCATGCTCCAGGTTTTCAGGAAAGCATTTTGTTGAGACTCAAATCGCCTTCCGAAATGATACAGTACTGCGTATCAGTGTTTTCAGATAGCTTGATATTAAGGAAATGATGAAGAATACAAAAATGTACGTTTCCACTGTCCCGTTCAGCTTTCTTTAGTTTCGCCTGGTTACAGCCTCGAAGTCGAATCTTATTCCATTCTGACGTTGAGGCTGACATTTTTTCGTTATTTACAGGAACCATTCTTCTACAACTCCACCGGTGTGCGAGTGGTGACGATTTGCCCTGGAGTGACCGACACGGATCTAATCTCTGGTGCAGGAGAGAGACAGCTCACGCAGAGCATGAGCCAGCTGTGCAGTCATGACCTCAGCTCCCTCCCAAAGCAGCCGTAAGTAAACCTCGAACCCCAGGTTCGGCGGCACACGCCACACTTTGGGGACTTTGATTGTTAAGGGGAGTGATTCGGAAATGAGTAGTCAACAGTCAACTTTTGGCAACTTTATAATTAGTTTCTTTTACACGAATGCCATTTTCCTTAGAAGCTTGTTTAGATAAAGTTGACGACCTTTTAGACTTCTATAGCTTGTAATTTGATGTTCACCATTTCAAGAATAAAGTGCTATAAGAGTTTTCGAGATACCTTACTTGGGGAATTACCAAGCAGAGGTTAGTTAGCACGGCCAGAAGCCTGATAAGTTACCACTGGATGAGGTAAAAATGAAATTTCGAAAGTAATGAGGCCTCATATAATACAATTATAATTTTAATAGGCAAGTTAATGAATCTTCTCTTTCGTGAGGAGGAAATAACCCTGATACTTTCATAATGAGCGGCCTATCATGTAAATTTAAACCAATATAACATCACACTCGATGGTTTTCTCCGATTCGAATCTAGGGTACGATTTGGGGGAATAATTGGGAGATTAATGAACCAAAACATATTTTGAGGAAAAAAAGTTAAGCTCGACTCCTTGATAACGCCAATGCGTATGTTGGGGGCACAAACAATTCTTGTCGTCGTCTTCATAACTATTAACTCAAATCATATTCAGAGTGAAATTTTTCGAAAATATTATTTCGCTGAATCTACAGACATCTAGCGTAAACTGTCTTTCCCTATCAGATGCAGCGGAATTGTTAAACATTCAATTTGTGGTACAACTGTGAGTAAGATAAAATTATCTAATTTTCTGAATATATTGATTAATGGCTTACCTCGAGGTCACACCTAAACATGTCGCTTTATTTATTTTGTTGAACAAGTTAGTGACCGACAGAAAGGATTATATATTGGGCTCCCGGATAGCCCAGTGGGCAACGCCTTCGACTTCAATAAAAGCGGTCCCGGGTTCGATTCCCAGTGGGAGCCTACGTGCGAAATGACCTAAGCTGTCAAAGTACTTTTAACAATACTATAGGAACATATATCCATGTTCCCTTGATCCAATCCAACTGTGAAAAGTAGGAATTACAAGTTTAACGGACGCATTAATTAAGACGTGTTGATTCGAGAGATAAGATAGCTTAATTTCCGTCAGATTTCGTTGTTTTTTGGCCCGAAACTGTACGTTGATTAAATCCGGCGAGGAAAAATACGAGATAAATGTAGATAGGGTTTGATTTGGGACTTCTAACGAGCTGTTATGATACTGATAAGCAAATATTTGTGCTAATGAGAAATAGAAGAATCAAATAAATATCGTAGATATTGAAATAGAAATGACTATGTTTATACTGTGATGGTTAAATTTAAATGAATTTGAAGAAATTGAAATAGTGGGAACAACTAATAATGCTTGAATTAATATATTCAAGCGTAACTTTGTGGAACTCAACAAACATGTTGAAAGAAAGGATAGTTAGTAATTTCCACAGTAGGTTCATTAATCGACTTGTTTCATCAACGGGTTGACATCTTCAGGTGATCCATCCATGGAACATTCTGAAGATGTCAACCCGTTGACGAAACTAGTCGATTAATAAACCCACTTTGGAAATTACTAACCATCATTTCCTTCAACATGTAATAATGCTTGGTTTCCGGGGAAACGTTCAACTCAAAATATTTAATCGGATTTAACTTGAGGTATTGAATATCTATATCAATTTTCGCATTTTTTGAGCATATTGTATAGTTAATTCGATCTTCGAGATAATAACGAAATGTCAGACAAATGCGATAACGACTCGATCCAAATTTTTGTGTAACCGTTACGTAACGGCACCAGCAGGTTGTTCATCTACGTAAGAGCGGGGGAGACATAGCAAGGCATTTCCTGAATTGGTCGCCACACTGCCGACTTTTGTTCCACCACTGTTCTCATTTGGCCCTTATCTTCAATTCTCCCAATTAAGCAAAGGAGACAGAAGAGCTGACTGTCCCAGTGAAGGTCAATGGAAAAAGATAAAAAGCCATTGCGAGGAACACAAAGCCCCCCACTCAAGCACCGCTTTCTACGCCACTTCGTTTCGGAGAACTTCGTCGGACGTGGAATGCGCTGTCCGTCTAAAAAAAATCGATCTCTGTAAACATTTGAGTCGTCATAACGACCTGAGTAGTCTGAACGGCACCTTCTAAAGAAGATGATGTAGTTTCCAGATTGCCTCAAAGTAATCCTACTCCGAATAATAATTTATTTAACGGAATTAGGAAAAGCTCTCGTTACTATACTCATTGTAATAGCTTCCAAATAGATATAGGTACACACCTGTACTTTTTCCAGAATTCGAATCGGCGAGGTAAAGAGAGATTACAGATTAAAGAGAGTGAACGATCAAAGCGGTTATCCCAAAGAAGTATTATCGTTGTTAAAAGTGCTTCGACAACTAAGGTAATTTCGCACATTTGGGCCCCCCACAGGGAATCGAACCTGGGACCGCTTCCACCAAAGGCGAACGCGTAGCCAACTTGTCCGAGAGCCCTCGATGAAAAAATAGGGGAGGTGTGATGATGGTTGAGAAAATATTTTAGTAAATAATGCTTGAAAAGAGCTCTCTGGATCTCAAAAGGAAAAGAAAGGGGAGTAAGGCGTTACATGCAGCATAAGTCAGTATGCGGGGATAAGGGTCATATGCAGTAATAGTTATAGTATAAAGCATCTATATTTCTGAAAGATTGGTTGATTTTAGAATAATCAGTCTCCTCCAGAATTCAATTCATCAATTTCGAGGATTTAAAGAGAAAAAATAGTTTTGGAATTAGAGTATCAAACGGAAAAATAAATCGAGGGTATGAAATTCCTAAGCCTGCATTTCGAAAATAATAAACCATAGCTGGGATGGATCTACAAGGAGGGCGTCGTGGAAAGCCTGCAAAACTTACCGATAATCTGAACTTTAAAAAAGCAATCTACAGAAATCCGGATTGGTTAACGCAGATATGGATGCACTTTCACTTTTAAGTTTATGTGAATGTAATACCAACGTAATCTTGGAAAAATCCCAAGGAAGAATGGACTTGAAAAAAGTCTGACGGGACCTGAAATCGAACCCGGGTCTCCCAACCAAGTTCTCCCGCCAAGTTCTGCCGGGATAGCTCAACGGACAGAGCACCCGAATGGCAATTGGGAGACCCGGGTTCGATTCCCGGTCCCGTCTGACTTTTTTCAAATCTATTCTTCCTTGGGATTTTTCCTGGGTGCGCACCATCTTGCGCAAAATCACCATTACCCGTTTTCTTGTGTGTAATCTTGGACTCAGGGACACATTGAAATTTGGAAAAAAATAAAAGTAATTAAATCTGCTAAATGAAGAACACCAAGAAAATTCAGAAACAAAAACACAAAAATATCAGCAAAACAGAGATTTACTCGAAGTCGAATTGGTTGAGGTATCATTAAATGTTGTCATACAATATGCAGAGTATATTACGTAGGCGAATCAAAGCGTAAAAGAAGGGTAGTAAAGAAGAAATGATAGAGAATACTGTGTTTTACATAATTTTATCGTCCTGAATACAATTAAATAAAGTATCAGGTTCGATTCCTGGTGGGGGCCTTCGTGCGAAATGACCTTAGTTGTCAAAGCACTTTTAACAATACTACTAATACTAAATTATCAGGAATAGAAAATGTATCAAACTTGTCTTTCACAATAATAACGATTCCTTGTTGCAAAACAGTTGATTTTTCTTGTAATATTTTAAATTTTTTTTAACTTCGGATGGTATCATCTCCTTTCCTCACCCTCGTATTTGAAAATGACTCTCGTAAGCGCTGGGTGTAATTTATTCATGAGAAAAGGTGTTCCTGGCATAATGTAACTTATGAATTACCGCTCTCTGAATTTAAAGTTTTCGAGTAAGGCAGGCGTTTCATTATCCGTGGGAATACCTGGAAATGGAAAACTTCAAAGGGAATCCTTGTTCTGAAAGTGGTAATATGTGGAGAACACGTTAAAACTTTTAAAAGAACAGCCGAGCATAAAATTCCTTTAAGGAAAAATATTCAAAAATACCTGAATATTTTAGGTTAAAGTTTAGCAAGCACTTGTTACAATATAAATGAATCCGGTGGTAAGACTACGGCCAGTTTCCCCTACATGGAGAACCTTCTGGAAAAAAGTTAATTGCGGAGATATCCCGAAATCTTCGAATGAATAATTCAGTATTCCACCTCCAAAAAGAACATAGCGCATTGCGCCAAAAAAAGTTTCCTAATGTAACAGGAATATAACTGATAAATTATAAGACAAAAACGAGCGGCCGTCGTCAAATCTCTTATATTCTCTTTTATTTTAACGTTTTACCTCGCGTAAAGATTATTGCGATCGAAACTGAGCAAAAAAGGTCAAGGAAATCTTTAATAGAACCTCTCGAGCTCTGACCATTTTCCGTTCATTGCTCGTAGGAGTGAGGTAGCTCTCTATTTAAGGATCAAATTTGCGTGACTTTTCTCCTATTATCGCACCATTATCCTCTTGATCACGTTTCACATCTTTCATTTCTCATATCTGCGAATGATTCCAGACCGGTCTATAAGTGTTTTGGTTGTTTTCGCGCGTCATTTTTGCATTTATGCTCGGAGATACTTATGAAACGAACTATAGCTCCCGAAGAGAAGTTATTATGTTCAGAAATATAAGATCCTAGATTCAATTTCACGAGTACAAAAAGAGGCGGGTCTCTTTTCTCTTGTATTTCAATAAACCGATAAACCAATAATTCAATAAACCAATATTTCAATAATCTCTTTCTTCTCGTATTTCAATAAACTGAGTCTTGCCACGGCACCAAATAATAATTATTGCGAGCAATTTGACTGAGTTTTTTAATTCTGTGAGTTTAAACAAGTGATTCCCAAAGTGGGCGATGCCACCCCCTAGGGGCGCTGAAGGAAACAGAATTTGTTCTCAGCATGATGATTTTCGGGTTCCACCGCGTTGGGGTAGCAATCACCATACTAACAATAAGTAGTACCGAGTAAGTCATACCGAGAACAACCAATCGCCGCGGAAACCTACGTAACAGAATTTTATCCCATTTTCATCTTTCTTCCTCAACAGAGTTTTCCAGGATTTATGACATCAATACAACATCAGAAAATTGTCATACGGTAATTTGGTGGATTTTTTTATCATTGCAGTGTTTGATTTCCTATTAATCTTTCTTCAGCTATGACTATACAGATATTAGTTTTTTGAATTGGCTATACAGATATTAATTTTGAAGATTTTCATATTGTGGGAGTGGTGATATGGATCCAAGGGGGCAGTAGCATGAAAAAGTTTGGGAAATACTGGTTTAAACGGAAGTGAAGAAAGTCTTACGTGACTCACAATCGACTAAGATCTTCCATTTTCCTTACAGGTAAATTAGAATAACTTTGCACGACATTTCGTTACCCTAAATTCCGTACCATCGTCATTATATTTAAGGGGATCCTTGACTCCGCGTTTTAGTCGTGAAGTATCAGAGAACAGTTGCGCTGGCGGGTTTCAAGTGGAGCCACCAGTCGCTTTGCCTACAAAGCTTCCTTAAAAACAAAATAAATAAGCAAATAACGTCTTTATTTTGGGCGAAATTGAGATTTCCGTTTAACCCATCGTCAATATTAAAAAAGTTATAAATACAATAATAATATTAAAATGTTAATAAATCAATAATAAAAGTTAACTTAAGTCGAATTAAAACAACATTGGAAATATTTATTTGTGGATTTGAAAACCTAAGTGAGATCTAGGAAAAAATATCCACAGCAGGAAAACAATGGAAGGAGGGTGTGAATGAGACCGCTGGCTGTTTTGTATGATGGCTAATTGCCTGGAAGCATCTTCCCGGAAAGTGGAGGATATGGGTTCGAGTCCCTGTCACATACCATTTATTTCTCTCCCGTTGACTCGAGTTTTCCTAGCGCGCAACAGTTTGACCAAAATTATTTTAAGTCCTTTTCCTTATTTCAATCCTTTCCTTCATGATAAGAACTGACCCGTAAAGAAACGCTGTCCGTAAGCGGTCCCTGAGAGTTGCGACGATCATGGGCTACTCAAGAGTAAATGAATTTATATTGAGATTAAAGTTACATAAGGCGAATATTCTAGTGAATTATCATGTATCATCTCAATTAAAGTCTTTTAGAAGGTGACGAAACTGGCACTATTTCTGTTAACGATAAGAATTCAATGGTTTAAATGTTGATTCCAATGGTTTAAATGTATTTACGGAGTATATTAAAACGACAATTCCATAAGGAAAAGGTATTAATTTATTCACAAAGGATTAAATTGTAAATTATGTCATCTTCGTCGTGCTCTCCAGTATCATACTAGCAGATTTAAATCGGAGGAATCTAACTAGGCAGCTGCAAGATAGGCAATAGAAATCTCTTGCAACTGAAAATCTTATAAATGACAATATTTGGAGAAGGTATTCCTTCTGCAGCTTTCATTCTCATCTTAGCTTGTAAATGGACAGTTGGTGGTTGAGGCATTCCTCTTCCTGGCGATAAAGGGCAAAGGGCAACTTTTACTAGGGGGTTGAGAGATGAATGAAATTAAAACCGGACATTTTCAATCCTCAAGGGTAAAATAGATTAGTGTGGACCCGAGGGTTATGGGACCAATTGATCCAAGTGAAGCCCTTAATACCTACATCCGTTGATGTAAAGGGGACTTGGCAATGTTCTACACCGTATTTCTTCTCCTCTTAATGCTTCAAGTGTAAGGTCGTGATTATCCCAAATTAGACCCCAAGAACCTCACGCAGCGTCAGCACTGTCACGTCTACCTGCTATTCTAGAGATGTGGCGCAGGAAAGATATTTTTAGCAATCAACTGCACATAGCTGCGTTGATCACAACCGCAGCATTCAAAATGAATAAATTATATATTTATACATATGTGTATAAAGTTCTTGTCATTGGGTTGACATAAAATCAGAGATCTGTCTTCAAGAACTAGGCTAATTCGGTCGATTTTTCAAGGTTAACAGAGAGATTTATTCTTAGCTTATTTTACTTGGTTCACATTCTGGAATGTCTAGAAAAACCGACGACATGTAATCAAATAAACCTTATTCTGAAATATATGCAATCATAGGAACAATTATATCACCAGTTCTAGGATAAAACAGGAAATGGAACATTCATAAGAAAACTGAATACTGTAATCGGCTATCTTTTAAAATATTTTTATTAAAAATGGGACAAGAAAACTAAGTTGGATTTTCTCAAAGTTCCTAAATACATAAACAAAAGATAAGCGCATGGTATGACCGAATAAAAACTACAAATTAAAATCAAGCTTCCGTTAAAAATAATTATTATCTATATTTTTTGAGTAGTATTCAATAGTCAGCGAATTTTTAAGAGAAAAGTTTAGGAGAACATTCTTTTATGTTTGATTTCTGGTTTATTTGCGTAGTTTTTCTTCCTTCCTTGATATTATTGTTATTATTAGTGTGCCATCGTTCTTAAATATTTAATATAAAGTGTGCCATGGACACAAGTAAACCAGCATTTTTGGATGAATATCCGGAATTCATTTGAAATAGCCGACTTGATTAAAATATGGGTTACCATTACAGTTTGGGGTAATAAAACCCCCAAAATAAGGCCATGGCTGAATTTTTTACGTCGCTGCCAAATGCGAATCTTTAGTTACTAAGTTTCCCTTATACTACTTGCAATATCCCATACTACACTTTATACAAATAACAACTATATCCAAGCTAAAAGTCGAGTCTAAAATTGACTAAGTAAATCACTATATTATATTATACAAGTATGTACTTATATTTTATACATATCTAAATGGGTACTACATGTAAGTTTTCTCTACAAAATTGTGTGTTTAACCCATGTCATCTCCGAACAAGCCTTGAGGCATTAGAAGAACCGAACTTTTGGTTTTTTTTATAAAGATTTATTTCTGTGAAGTCTGATAGCTGTAAATAGTCAATTTTTATTTTTAATTAATGGTTGATAATTTTAATCCAATAATATCTGTCTATTGTGGGTTAATTAATTCTGTGATCGTATTTTAATTTATCACATAAAAAATGTATTGTAATAACGTGAATTTTAAATTTTACATTGCCCTGAAATTGGATAAGTGAAGATACTGTGAAATAAATTGATTATGGCAGATTTAAAAAAAATGAACAACTAGAAAGGTAAAAAAATATCGCACGAAAATTAGACTTAAGTTAAACATCGATGCTGAAGCTCAAGAATTTTTGTTCTAAAGCAATTTCTTTTTTTAAATTTGTTCACAGCGTTGACTTCGTCGCCAAGTGCTTCATTCATCTGGTTCGCGAGGGAGCAAATGGAGTGATATGCGTGCAGGAAGGAGGCGAGCCATTCTATGAAGTAGACATCCCTCACTACTCTGAGCTCAGAGCTAAAAAGTAAAACACCACAGTGACATAAGAGTTTCCTTACGTATGTCGTGTATTCACAAAAAAAATCAAGAGGAAAGAACAGTAAATTCTTCTATAAACAAGTACTTTTTTCCTAATGGTGAAGTTTGTTTTATTCCATTGCTCCTCAGAGAAGAGCAAATTAAAATATCTACAATCAACTTCATTTATGGATGATTTCTATGTAAAATCATTTAATTGCCATTAAATTTAAATTGAAGTTTTATAACTGCTGTACTCCGTTGAGAATGTTTTAGCAGAAATAAAAAAATAATTGAAAAACTGAACCCTGCATTCTCCTTGTGCCCTAAAGCTCTTTCACACTGCCATTCGTAAAAGAAAATGAATTTTAAAAGGGGCTCCCGGATATCCAAGCGGGTAGCACATTCACCTTAGTGAAAGCAGTACCGGGTTCGATTCCCGGTGGTAGCCCATATGGGCGAAATGACCTCTGCTGTCGAAGAATCTTTAAAAATGCTTCATATTATTTTGAATGTTATCCATAACTCTTTTCAATGACACAAAGAAGTGCTTCTCCAGGATTTCTTTAAACTGTTGCAATTAAGTGACCGAGGAGTTAGTTAAATTATTTATTTTTTATTTTATATATA
>KZ308134.1:1400640-1424141 GCA_000376725.2 Ladona fulva | reverse complement strand
ATGGACTTGAAAAAAGTCTGACGGGACCGGGAATCGAACCCGGGTCTCCAAGTTGCCGGATTTTATTCCAGACGTCGATTTTATTAATATCAAATATTAATTTTTAAACATTTCATCTCAGAATAAGGATTTCATTTGGTTAAATTTGCGAAAGAAAGACAATAAATCTGTTTGTTTACTTCATCTCAAATATCCATTTTGAAGGCGTGAATTTCGTTAAAAGAAGCGATAAAAATAAACTTTTTATTTTTCTCTTAATTATAATTCGTAATTACGTTTTACTTATCCAATACAATTCTCGGAGCATAAATATTCTGTGACATAAAGCGATTGCTATGGATGTAAGACATTTTTCAAGATCAAGTCTCAAATTAAGACCGATTCCAGTAAAACGTTTATGAAAATTGAATACTCTGCACATGATGGTGCTTTCATAGTTGGTTTACTCCGGAAAAGAATTGCTCAGCTTGAAAGAAATCATTTTTTCAGTGGAAATTTGAAAATATTGCCGTCAATTTCCTACTCACTAATATAAATAACGTACTTTGTTTTTAGGTGGTGATGTTCGACATAAACGCCATCGAGGGAGAGGCAGCTCGGAAGCAATTGGTGGTCGAATTGGGGACAAATCGTGTGATTTACATCCGCGGTGACGTCACAAAAGAAGACCAATTTGAAGGTTTTTTTTATTAGAATGAAATTTTGAAAACTCTGGGACAACTCGTGGGACAATTACGCATTCAACAAAACTTCATGACGTACTAAACTTCTTGAGTCCTACCCCGAATTCAAATTGATGCAGAATAAACCATTCTTTGTGGGAAGGAAAATTTTAGCATTTACATTCCTTTGATAATGTGGTATACCCAAAGGTTACTCACGGCACATTGGTTGAAAAGTAATTTTAAAATAAGAATCTAGAGAAGAAAGCTTCAAAATAACCTTTTAGCTCTTTGATTTTAGCCAGACGCAATTTAAAATTGGCCATCGAATTAAATTTTCTTAAAGGAATAACAAGTGTGAAAAATGTTATTCCTTTGGGATTTTCCGTAGGTTTTCAATCTACTAAGACACCTTCCTTTCCTTTAATCCTTTAAATTTTCTTAATCATTTTGAACTCATTTTCTGTGATTCTTAATTCGACCACTTTTGTTCACTTTATTCTAATCCAACGTGTTACAGTAGTTTGGTCAAATTTTACAGAATGATATTTGGCCCATTCACCTACGTAACAACATAATAGGCTAACTTTATCGTTATTATTGAAATATTTTACACAGTGACGTCAATTTCGCTATCATGTATATGATTAAAAATTGGCAAAAGTTGAAATAGATGAAATTTAAAAACATGCTGCAGAAATGGGTGAAATAAAGTAAGTGACAATAATATGTAATTTGCGTTGAAGGGTCCGCGAGGGCTCTAAAGGAATTATTAATTAGCAGATCGAAAAAAAGTGGTAATGTGTTCTGCAAATTACATTATAAGTAGGACTGTGCCTGTTCATTTTGTTAGTTCTGACTGCTGTCTAATACCCTAAAATCATTTACATTTAGAATTTGTTTTAGATTTTAATCATGAAAATAATTCTAGTAAAACCACTTCTTATCGGACTGTCTCAGAATTTTCTGAAGCAGAAAATTTGTTGTATTTACATGCTACAATTGTAATACCAACATCAATACTATATATAATACAATATATAGGTTACGACTAACCACTGATACTATCACAGTATTACTAAACATTACGAGTTTAGACTAGGAGGACTAGAAGGTTTCTATTTTTAGACTCAGGAGGACTAGAAGGTTTCTATTATTGTAATAGGTTTTCTTTAATTATGTTAAATAAATTTGAAAATTTAAAATCCAATGATTGCTTATACATGAAAGCTGATCAATGGAACACTATAGTCATTTTAGATAAAAACAATATATTAATAACAGGGAACTTGTAATTAATGATAGCCCATATGTCTTAATGCCAAATTTTCCTCTAAATACGTTTGTGTTACAAGTTAAAAAAATACAGTATTAAGAGTTTTTCGACATCAATCAATACTACTATATAAAATTAGACATTAAATATCTTCAAATGAAGGATTCATTTAATTTTCGATGGAAATAACGTCCCCATGTTTTAATGTCTACTCTATAGAGCATGAATTTTCACATTTTTCATTACAGCTGCTTTCAAGTGGGCAATAGACACGTTTAAAAGGGTCGATATTGTCATCAACAACGCCGGAATAATCGACGAAGCTAAAGTGGATAAAGCAGTTTCTGTGAATCTCGTAAGTAAATGCATCACTTTTATCCACGCGAAGTTCTGCATTCTGCACAATCATTAGAATTGTGCGAATATTCGACATTCGCACAATTCGAATTATTCTTTTGTTCTACAAACATTTTCAACCGAATTGACATTAGCAAAACTTCAAACTAAATAAAAATTTAAGTGGCGGAAAATTATGTATCCGTTTTTTTTTCGTTTTTCAATTTTCTAGATATTTACTTATCAAAATTGCAATAATTACGTAGTTATATCTAAAATATATCTATAATATATCTGAAATGTTTTCCTAGCTTTGATAAACTTGCAATGCTATACCGAGAATCCTGAAAAACCTTGCTTGAATATACAGTAAATATACTTTTTCATGGTCATATTCGTAAAATAATACGGCATAACTTAATTATGGTAATACTAAACAATAAATAATAACTTTAATTATGACCTTAATATTGACTATGTTTATTATTTAAATTGACTTAACATCATCAGCCATTTTCAATCCGACGTCGGATGTAGGTCTCCCCAAGCGCTTTCCAATTCTCTCTATTCTGAGCCTCTCGTTGCCATGTTACCCATAAATACTGAATGATGTCTCTGTTCCATCGGTCCCTTGGTCTTCTTCTTGGTCTCTTCACATCTCTTGGTATCCAGTTCACCGTATATGCAAAACTTCACGTATACTTGCACAAATTTAGTTCTACTGCGATTTATATTTTAAATTTGTGATTTATAATCGGATTTTAATGTATTTTGATTATTTTAAATGTATTCCGTAATCTATCATAATTATATATTATAAACCACCAGATGCAATTTCAAACAGCTACGGTTATTCGTAAGAGTTAGGGTTAGAAGCAGGAAGAGACTAATTAGTCTCAATCTCGCCCTGAAATTAAGTCGTTTTAATATTATCATTTGTAATAATAATGCGAGAAATGTGCGAACAGAGAGAGCGTGCAATTTGCAGGTAAAAAAATCCTGTACCCCCATTAAGGAATTTCTGGCTTATGACATTTTTGGGAATATGTTAGTCATAAAATAAACAACAAATTCTACAATGAAAAGATTTTAAAACCTTAGACTAAATAGAAACTTTGACATCTGGTTGTAACACACAGAATCAAACGACTCCTTTGTAGAACAGGTAGAGATAAACATAGTCAGTGTTTATGATGGGATCCTATCTCCCTACTAGTCAGATCTCTCACTGAACAAAGTAGATGAAATTGAATCACTTGCGATTGATATAACCAGAAATCGGATTCCCAACTGCAAGATCTTTTCGATGTAGAGATTTTGTTCTGTAACCTGGAGAAATTGAATTGCTAGCTACTTCATTTCTTCTATTGCCAAATTTTGGTTGTTGTCATGGAAACTGATTTGTTTAGATGACGATTTAAACTATATATCTCTGCATATCACAAAATGTCACGTTAGCTACCAGTAGTAGTAAATATTGTAAGTGAACAATTTTGTTCTTTTATACGATATTCAAAGTATACTTATGAAGTTTAATGTTCGGTGCCGTCTTAAAAATTATATACTATAGTCACCGCTGCACTCCACTATTACAGTTGCTGTCTTAAGCAAATTGTTTGCAATATTGAAGAGTAATTAATTATTGTCATAACTTTTATGAAAGTTCGTAGTGGCTAATAATTTTCAAGGAACAAGAATATTTATTTAACCGTGAAACACTCTTATTTACGACGACAAAAAATTTACCTCAAGCAACAGAAATTAATAATAAATAAAATGGAATTTGAGGAAATTTCATGAAATTAATGTTCAAAACAATTCGTAGTTTACAGTATTTACAACCAAAGAAAACACAAAAAAAGAAAAACAAATCAAAATCTCAATTTAAAGTCGTCGTGTGGTGGTTTTACGTAACGAAGAGCGTAATGACTCTCGCGGCTATAGCAGAAAATACGGTGACTATCGGAAACATAGCAGAATAACTATGATGAAGTATTCTGAATGTTCTATATGCTTTTCTGTGTATATAAAATACTCAAAGAAGAATGAAGGAGTCTTGCAGGAACGGAAAGTTTACGTGATATTCAGTTGTCAAAAATATTCGCATACGCGTACATCTAACAATAAGTTTCCAGCCACTTTCAATAACAAATTCTTGCAGATATTGCGCGGTCTTATGTAGCACATTTTTATCTGTGTTAGGTGATTACTCATTTTAAGATGTGATATTTAAACTAGTCCCAATCATATCTTTGTTCGATCGACGATAGTCTCCTTCTGTCACGTTCTCTTCTCGATCTCGTTCTTGATGAAACATTATCCCCTCAGTGGCTAGCAGAAGCCGCAGCCCTAACCTTGGATTAGAAACTTCGCGCAACAGCTCTTACTTCTTACAGCGAGATCCAAAACAGATGAAAAAAAAATTTGTTGATCAACCCATACTTTTTGTTAGCACCCTTTACTACCTAAGAGTAGAAAGATTTGATATTTCCGAAAGTCATTTTACCTCATTGAGCATTTCCTAAGTTCAAGGACGGAGGTCAAATGATGTATGTGTTAATCATACATACAAACGTCACAGCATTCTCTTGATTTCTTGCTGCTCAAAGTACGATGTTTTTCCTCGTATTCAAAAACAGCCGTGAATCCTCTCAGATAATTTAATCGGAGCTGTCTAACGCATTATGCGTTCGTTTACTTTTTTATGAGCATTTCTCTATGAAAAGCTCATATTTAATTACGAATAATTTACTTGATAACTTTAATTTATGATAAAATAATTCCATCAGTGAGATTCCTGCTTAGCCTAATTGGTAAAGTGCTCGTATTTATGTATTTAGAATTGTTATGTATCCCATCATTCCTAAAAGAATTTGGGATCCGTCACATTAACGGAAAACATAATCGATCTTTTATTTAAACATAATTTCTTGGACAAATAAATAATATCTAACTACTTAGGTAAATTTAAATGTCAGATAATAGTTAATTTACAATTTCAGTTTGCTCAGCATCATATTTCCGTCAAATTAAAAAAGAATTCGCAAAGTCGGTGTGGTTTATTTTCGAAGAATTAATCATTCGAAGAATTTATATGCTCCCGGGTGCTCAAGATTCGATCCCAGTGAGAGCACACATGTTGGTGAATGGAAGAGCGTTAAAAAGTTAATGCCAGCATGAAAATGTATCATCGCTATCAATCAATGTCATCGGCATATAGCCTTCAGCCCTCAGATGTTTCAGGACGCAAGATGGGAATCTTTGGAAGTTAGAATATTTCAACAACGGATCGATTTACTGGATGAATTCAGAGAAAGCATGTTCAGAGATGATGTAGCAGATATAATGCGTTCGCCGTGCTACATAGGCCGTTCCGATAATGCGAGAAAGATCCGAGAAATAGATGCTAGAACCAATCGACCGAAGAACTCATTTATTCCGCAAACGATACGTGAAAATAATCGATTATGGAAATCGAGTCATGGTGCTTGTACCCCCTGCCACTCTCCAGAAGGCGGTTTGCAAGGTAGTTATATGGACATAGACAACCGATCTCATGAAAATCGGGAAAGGGGCTATATAATAAACAGAGACATTCGATCTATTAAATAGTTGTGGGGCGATAAAACATCATGTATATAAAAGCAGCCACTTGAGTATTCCGGCACTACCTCTGCAACGGAATCAACAAAATTTTCTTGAAATAATAATAAGCAATAGTAACAATTTCTAACATTACATCGGATTAAGTTTGTATGTTCGTGTATTCCTTACGCAATCTAATTTCCACGTGTCATTTCCATCCTTTGCCCCTTCATGCATTATTAAAGCAGATGATTCAAGACATATGGCAGATTATGCGAGGAATTCCGTCAATACTTCAAAAGTGCATTTCCTCCATACATAAAGCAGGATTTTTCTAGAAACTCGGTTCACCATTGTTATTTTCCTCTGAGTGTGAGTCCTCATTCATTAAAACTAGTCGCTTGAGTCTTCCTTTCGACTTTCCTCTTTTCCTTATCGTAATTATTCAGTTCGAATAATGGAACAGAAACCTAAAGTTTCGATGAAGTCCACTGATAAATTCCCCTGAGGGAGCTCGTTTGTACTACTTTCCGTGCGATATCACCTCTTGCTCCACAGGTCGTCGGAGCGGGTATACGCTTACAGTTCTAATTTAAAGTCAGAATATTTTGCTAAATAACAACAGTCTGAGCTATTCCTGGAGCCATGGGGACGAAGAATATGGTAATTAGGTAACTAGTTCGAATTCCTTTGATGACACGGGTGTCCAAGTAAATCTCGTAGAAATATCAGATTCCCACACTAGGAAACAGAAATTCGTCTATCAGTGGAAACTAGATTATACTTCAGCGATGTAGTACTTGCGACTTACGACAGCTACTTGTAAGTTACCAAACCCGTTGAAGTCATGGCGAAATCAGAGTACGAACATTAAGGTTTCCTTAGGAAATATGTCACATTTGTAATTTTAGGGCAATTTCTCAAGGAGGCTATTCGATTCTCCTCCCTGACTTAGTGCTAGAGATAGCTTCTACGCATTCTTAAGCAATGAGAGCTAGTAACTTTCGCACATAGTCAACTTTCACTAAAGAAAACTCTCTAGGTCCCGGGTTCGATTCCCGGTGGGGGCCTACGTGCGAAATTACCTAAGCTGTCGAAGCACTTTTATCAATACTACTACTACTATGAAAACTCTCGTAAGTAGGTAAGAATTTGGATTTGTTTGACGAATGGTACGAACAGAAGATATTCGACAGGAGATAATAAACATTTAAATAGACACTTACTGCGCTAAATAAACTATGTGGATACGCTTTCTTATCTATTCATTCCCATTGAGAAGGTCTTTCTTTTAAGGCGAGATTAAGACTGAAAATTCTCTTCTTCCATTCCATGAGATATCCATGAGATATTACATGACAGTTTGCAGTCGTATCATGTGATTGCCCATAATGAAGGACTTACTGGTTCTTAGAAAGCCAAGCTAATGAATCTAACCTGTACAGCAGCCCATGAACCTTGGCAAGGGATGCGTGCCTAATTACGTACTCCGCGAATGTTGAAATTGGCAATAAGAATTTTACTCACAATCAGTTTATAGTCCATTCGATGTTCATATTACTTCAGTTCAGCTGCGAACCTAAAATTCCGTAAACTACAAATAAACTGCGAAGAAAAAAGAAAACAGAGCAAAATAAAAATGTAAATAAAATATAATATATAATACAGGATAACATATTAAGTTTACGATATTCGGATTAACGGAAATGTGATTACGCAACTGTCCCTGTATTAATTTTTTCGGATAAATAACGTGATTTTTTTCGATATTCAAATTTTACGCTACATCGCAATTACTTGAATTCGAGAATGCCGAGTTCACGGATGTTTAGGGGTAGCGAAAATTTACTTGCTCCTTTTTTCAAGTTATGAAGAAAGTTAAATTCATTTGGCTATTCAAGGCATTACGAGTATTAAATAAAAACGTTTTTATTGCATTCATCTCTAAACAGTATTCTATGAGATTTTGCACCTGAATTTTTCATAATTCCATGTACTCCTTGCATTAAAATTTCAAAGAAACTTTACAGAAATTACCGAGGCAGTTCATTAAACATGACGACAAGAAGGAATAACAAGTGTGAAAAATAGCGACATGACTAGGACTCGAACCAAGGTCTCCCACTCTCCGGGCAGGTATTCTAACCACTGAACTACCATTCCGCGTCAAAGTGGGAGACCTGGGTTCGAGTCCCAGTCATGTCGCTATTTTTCACACTTGTTATTCCTTTGGGATCAGCCGCAGGACTTTATCCTGCAAAGTATTCAAACCTTTCCTTAATCCTTGTATTTGCAAAGACTTGGGACTGCAAATACTTGTATTTGCAGGACTTTATCCTGCAAAGTATTCAAACCTTTCCTTAATCCTTATGACGACAAGAGATTGGAGACTTGATTTTCCTCTTCGATTAACATTACTGTATACAGAAATAACGGGGCATAGCCTTATGTTCAGAGTATGTGATAATCTTTAACTACTGTCAGATTTTGAGTTGAGATGAATAATTGTTTTCCATTTCTATATTTCAAGAACATGTCCCAACGATAATTCGCATAACGATAAGTGAGACTTAAACACTTAAAGGACGTCTAAACAGTTTATAAAATTTGATTTCTGATGATTTTTAAAGATTATTTCCGCATATGGCTTTAGATAACTAGAAAGATTCTGACGTTTTTCACATTTATCATAATCTAAATATTATGGAAATCGGTAATATATCCGAAAAATTATTTCATAGTATTCTCATATGAACAAATATTTCTTCTTGTAATTCACAAGTCTTCAGTGGTGCGGGGAACACTGCTGGCAATGAAGTATATGGGCAAGGACAATGGGGGAAATGGTGGTATAGTAATCAACATGTCATCTGTGCTGGGAATGAAGCCATATGCTGGATGCCCGGTCTATTGTGCAACCAAGTACGCCCTCTTGGGGTTGACGCGGTCTTTCGGAGTAAGTACATACATTCCAACGCTCACACTCAATCCACATCTCTTCCTTTACGGAAACAGAGGTAAAATAATTGGTGCAAATATGTTAGAAAGAGAAAGGAAAATCATTTTTTAGCTTATGTTATTCCGTTTGAATGTTACTGTTGTTGTTATATTACATAGTACCAGATGTATAATATAATCATAGACGAATGCAATTATGCAATCAACTACAGTAGATATGTTTTATCCGAAGAAGTTATCTGTAACACAGAAGGCATCTTGAGAGTAACTCATTTGCTTAACGTTGGAAGTGACCAGATTGATTTTGGTCTGAAATTTGCCATTTGTAACAACAACCTTTTTTTATATTAGGAACCTTATTATTTTGAGAAGACTGGAATCAGAATGGTCGCCCTATGCCCAGGAACGACCGCCACAGATATGATTCATTGTTACGCAGCACAAGAGATGTTCGAAAAACTCGGCCAATTAGTTGAAAATCTCCCAAAACAGATGTAAGTTTTAATCTTAAAGTATAAAAACTTGGCTTTTATCAGTTTCTCTATAACTAAGATAATACTTGTTCCTCACATGAATGAGAGAATGTTTCGTCTCATTTCACCAAAATCTTTACAAATTTTATGATTATTTATCGCGCTGATGATTTGAAAAGATGGTTTGATCCATTAAATATATAATTTTCTACATCTCGCGAATGGAAAATTAAATTATTCATTAAAAACGATCAGAATCCATTTATACTGTGACTACGCCTTGTTATAGTTTTAACATAATGATAACTAGACTCAAACGCACAACTCAAGAACTCAAAGAAATATTTATTTCTACTTTTTCTTCGTCGTTGTCACAATTTTCATTTTTACGCCGGTATTTTCTATATATCTTAATTGTGGTTGGTACGCGGCCGCTCCTTTGAAGAGGCATTCCTTCGAATGACTGTTTTGGCGAACCGCATTGAATTACAATACTTCGATGATACATCATTTGGAAAAATCTAACCGAATTTCACTCAGAAATATTGCATGATTTCGTTTTTTCTCCGTAAGATTGATGTTCTTGGCCGTGGCTTAGCAAAGATTAACAAAGCCAAAAGTCATCTATTGAAATGTCTCACAAAAATACTTAATTCATGAGCGACCGCGATAAATAGGGGATGTCACGTTATATTTAAATGATGCAAATTTTCGTTACTAAACTCGAATTGTATTCTTTACAGGAGCCTATGCGTAGCTACTGCAGTTGTGGAGCTCATTGCAAAAGCGTCCACTGGAACTGTGTGGGTGGTCGAGAACGGGGATGAAGTCTACGAAATCAAACAACCGGATTACTCTTCTTGCCGAAAAAGCCCACATGCAATTTAGAGAATGTATACACTTATTAGCTTGTAACTTATCTCCTTTATTCTATTCTTAACGGTTTTATAAACTTCTATGTATTTTTTAATTCTCAAATATGTACATATTATTTATGACGAAATAAATTTTTTTATTATTGTTGACAGCACGTGTGATTTTAACATTATCGCGAAATATTCTGATGGCTAATCATAGCAATCGTTAATTTTTCCCCAAAATACAAATGTTGCAGGTATGTGAAGACTGATGAAGAGTTTAGTGTTACGTAAATGTTACCTACACTCGTTTTGTGCAACACTAAGTAGTTTCTCTTTAGAAAAGGGCAGTCGCCCTGCTTTCCCACACCTTGATGGTTTTTAATACATTAGATGTTGCGTGGCTGCGCATGTCGAGGAAACGTTAAGACAAAGATGAAGCAGTCTCTCGTGTATCTAATAATCCGAACCAATTAAGGGACGCAATTAATTAAGGGACGCAATTATACTATGTATTTCCTTTTACGTCACTCTTAAATCTTCTGTAGACAAACAACAACCAATAAGTAACAGATGCCTCATTCAAACAACTCAAAATATAGAATTCTTGTTTTGCGAGAATATTCAGACTAGACTGAATACGAAAGATTTATAAATTTCCGATGTTAAACGAAAATCCCGGAATAATTGAAAAATGTGTTTTTCGAACATACCATCGCTATTTTCATGTTAGTTTCTCCTTCGGAATATTTCTAGGCACACACCTTAATGTGCAATACTACCTTTCACCTTTTCCTAGTTTCACCAAGACTTTAAAAGCGTTTTTCTCGAAACAGAATTTTGAAAGCTGTTTCATATGATTTCTCAAGAACCAATGCATCAATTGCTATGGAACCTGCCTAAAACATATATTTTTAATATTGATGTAAATATTGATAAAGTAACATCGATTTTTAAAGTAATTTTACGGTTTTTAGTTAAAACGTTACTAAATATCGCAATTTTTTTATTTAAAAATCGGCCTCGGACCAGAATGAAAACTTTACAGATTTAGACAGTAAAATAATTTTTATAATTAAATATATAGTATGACTGGAATCATGTCAACCGGCGAAGTATGTTTTCCTTTCAAGTGCATTTTTTCACCCCCCATATTTACCTTCCAATCAACGTTTAAAAAGATATTTCTCTTTCTATATAATTATGTAGCAGTTTTGTAAAAGAACATTTTCTCTAACATCAAAAGTAATTTTCTTCACAATTAAAAAACGCTGTAAATGAGACCAAGGAAGGTATGTAACCCTTTTAGGCGAAAGGGTATCCATTTTAGTTATCTTCTGACAAGCAAGAACTAGCTCTTGTTCAGACAAATTCATGTTCAGAAAAATAAATCAAAATAGCGTATGCTAGTTTGAGCCTTCTCTTGTCTATATAAAGGACACATACCCTCAAGAAAGGAGTCAAGACGGTTCCGGAATACGCCACTAAATGCTGTAAAATTATTAGATGTGGAAAAATTATTCCTTCAGTGTACCCTCACTTTTGAATTTTTGGTAAACGCCGATGAAAAAATAAATAAATATTAATAACTAAAGGAAAAATGCGAATTTCGACTTTAGAGACTTTATCATCTGCATCTCATTAAAATGTATCAGTTTTACGTGTTTTTTTAAATTTTATACCGTATAACACTTGCTGATAGTACGTGTGTTCCGATGCCACGACGATTTTTGTCTATGATTCTAAGTGATATTGGAAACTTCCGTAGACCTTCTAACCGTCGCCAGGACATAGAACCGGAACGAAACCGAAGATCGAAACCGAAAAACCGTTATACTTGCTGAAACTAAACCAAATCGAACCAGACCCAAAGCACAAATACATTGAACCTATCCGAAATCGAAACTTGTTATTTATTGCGTTTCAACAGTCGGAATCTAACGATATCATTGTACGTAGTACACTTAAGTGGAAAATAAGGAAAATAAATAGCAGAGTAACAACATATTACAACTGAAAAATAATAAACGCTTGACATTTACTTTCAACCGATTAATTACATTTGTACGGAAATTATTTCTTTTATTGCTATTTCACAATTATTATCGTAATATTTAATATAATGTTATTTTAAGCAATTTGAGAAATATAGACGGAATGATAGCAATTTCGGAAGGAAACGAGATTCAACGATCGGAGCGAAAAATATCGGCATGAACCGGTTCAACGATGGCTTCAGAGAGAAACCGGAAGCAAGCCGAAATGTTGTTTTTTCATTGAACCGTGTAACTAAAACCGGAACGAAAAAGGTAAAGTTCGGCGCCTGTACAGCACACCGCGGAACTCGAGATACGAAAGCTAACCGGAAACTGCTTCTGGACCAAGTCGAAGAATCATGACCCGCTTTTCCCATCGATTTTGGAAACAGATCAAAACCGCGTAGGATCGAGGAACCCGAAGACGAGGGCCATCGGCTCCGAACAGATAACTACGTCCTTGTAGCGATAGAACAAAGTGTCCAAATCATCATCAAGGCTGTCGTCTAGCAGATCTCTTCGCGCGACGCAACATCTCTCCCATTTGTCACGTCGCGGCACGGGGCGGTAGCTATCCATGTGTCTTTAAGATAAGATACTATTACGAGACCTTGAAGTTTTTCAACGCCTTAAGGTGAAAGAACAGACGAGTGTCTCACTCATCGCCGCGGTTTCGCCGAAGGAACAGCTGCTCTCCGTCACAGATTCGAATCGGCTCCCCAATGTCTCTGAAAGGGAAGGTCGCTTTTCTCACCGGCGGAGTTGGAGGGATCGGACAATGCATAACCAAGAACCTGCTGGACTCGGGAGTGACGGTGAGTAAACAAACGGGCAGCGAAATGGTGAAAACTGCGAGTCTCGAAGTGGGTCAGGAGGAAAAATGCCATCGGGAGGGAGGCGTGCCCGATGAGGCGCGGTAGTTGGAAACCGAACGGCGAAACATAGGCTTTACGTAAACGACGAAGGAAATATGGTTATTATATTTGCATGGATGAATGATTTTGTGATTGGTGAATTATTGTTAGTTCATATCACTGTTAGTTCAGAAAAATCTTTCGGTGTAAGCCCAGGAAGTTCGAGCTTTTAACTACTGCTGACTGCAATAGCTCCCACAAAGTCTACTATGTTCTTTGCTGAATTTTTCTATAACTAAAGTCATCGGAAACCGTTAGCTTAATTTATTTATTACGGCGACCCTTAGATTTAGTCTTGTATTTCACATTAAAGGTAGACCACAATCTCCAAATATGTTTTTTTTCAGTGCAGTCGTCAATCTTTAGGTTAGAAAATTGGGTGAAGCTTGCAGTAAATATGATAGCTTCCGGACTGCATGGAATCAGCAGAAAGGCCAGGAGTCGGATACCCCTGATGTATGTTGTTTCGAAGAAACAAAAGAAATTTACTGTGAATAATGTGTAAATGTTTACGTAAAAGCATACTGATAGAATTACCAATATTTTCGTAAACAAATCGTAAAAACTCCTCAATAGTTCGATTCTTCCTCATAAGAAGTTCCTTAAAACTAAATTATTCATCAAACGCAACTTCAAACATAGTTTAACATTTTTAACGTAGTTTTCGCAATATTTACGTAATTGCAGCCTCGAAACTATTGCCCAAAGACGCGAAAAACAATAGAAAAATGGAGGTGATTTAGATATTTATGGGTGGACATTCTTCTAATCATTGAACCATAAACAACTTTCGAGTTTCCTCAACATAAATATTATAACGCGACATGTTATCAACTAACAGTCTATTTGCCAAGAATTACGGCATTGTAAGAGTCATAACCTCAAATAAAGAAAATTATTAGGTCAAACGAAGAAATAAAATTCTAAAAAATGAATTAAGCAGGTATTAACCACAGTCCGAGCAGGTATTCTAACCACTGAAATACGGATTGGTAACTCAGTGGTTAAAATATCTGCACGGAAAGTGGGAGACCTAGGTTCGAGTCCCAGTCACTATGTTTCACATCTGTCTACACTCGGATTGAATTGGAAATAAAATAATAAAAATAATCTAGTTCGACAAATAAGATATTCTCAAAAGCTAATGTCTAACTTTAATACAGTTTCATTCCACAAGAGACGGTTTAAATGCATCTGACTGGCAAGTCACTTTGTGGTATTCCATGAAGGCAGAAAAAATAAATAACAAGAACCACTTTTCTGAGGAAACTAGATGCTATTTCCTATTAGAAACATCGAAAAATATCACACGCAAACACGCATAAAAAAGGCACGGCTAGCTTCAACGCATAAGCGTCAAATTAACGCAAAGCGTCATAAGTCTCAAATTAACTGCTGTTTCTGTAACGATAATCTCCATAGATATGCACTAAACATAGGATGAAATGCACCAGTAATAGCTGAGGTCTGTAATTTCCATAAATTTTATTTAGAATAGGGGCAAAGAAAGTGATGAAATATATACCGTTTTTAACTCTCAATTGTATTTATACCGGAAAAACACACGGGGAATCATTATTAGGAACATATCTCTGGTAATCGAACTCTGGTTAGATCACCAGTGAAAGAATATTAGTTCTAAGAGAGCTGGAAATTGTTATTATGCTAAAAAAAATAATAGAAGAGACAAAATGTCGGAGCAAAAATATAAAATATATAAACCGATCATATTTTCGTAATTAATAATCTTTTTCTAAAGTCAAATTTCGACGTATTTTTAGATCGTTATAGAGCAGAAAAGGTAATCCGACGACAGAAAGCATCACTTCATTCAGTTAAAGCAAATGACAGGCTATCCGTGAATTTCTAACGTAAACATCGCAGACAAATCATTTTTATTCAACAAACGACCAAAGTGCGCCTTCAAACTTCCAGCATGGGCATGAAAACAACTGCATTTCAAATACCTTTAGTTTCGCCAATACATACCTATTTTGTTGCGGAATGTCTAATAATCGAACCCTTTAACGCCACAAAAGGACATCGCATATAAACTGTTTCTGGAGTGAAGATACGACTAATGCAAGACTTTTTTCAACCTCCACCGAATCTCAGATAGCAAATTCTCTGCCAGATAGTAGTACGTGCAAGAACTCATGTGCCCGGAAATATTGGCAAAAAATTGTTATTTTCGCCTCGAGGGACATACAATTATCAAACCCAGATAAGACTGGCGAGACAAGAAATCACCGTGACATAATATGGCCCACTACAAAGCGTCAGAGAGATAAATCTTTACACTATCTTTAGAGGTAGTATACGGCAGAAAAAATGCAATAAAACGAAAGGAGTGCAACTCCTGGTGATATATTTGAATCTCAGCGCCGCCAAAGGGGTGAATTGCTCCTTTTCGTGTAGTTATAGCCTATAAATTCTTTCTTTCTCAAATGATAAAAGTCTGAATGAGGAAAAATTTTGGAAGTGAGTATCCTCTGAACATGATCATGGAGCATAGTACAAAATATAATGACAGAAATAAAACTTGCGAAGATGATCTGATCATTTAAAAGGAAATAATTAAGTCATGAAACAAAATTAAGGCTTCCGGAAAAATCCGAATTTTCCTAACAGAGCTTTACTTATGTCAATTTCACCGGGTTGGGAATCAATCTCTCCCGCAAGAAAATAAACTATCTCATCAAAAAGATGAGAAGGAATATTCCAGTTTTACCGCGATAAGGGCTCCCGGTTAGCCAAGTGGGTAATGCGTTCGCCATTGGAGAAACAGTTCTCGCGTTTCATTCCAGTTGGGAACCCATGTGCGCGAAATTACTTCAGTTTTCGAAGCACTTACTATCATTGACACTGCATAAGGAATTATAAAGCCCATTCGCTGATTACAAAATTTTAAACTTTGTTCGCCTTGATCCGGTTATCTTTTCGAATCTTCGGTAAAGTTTTGATATCAGCAAACACCAATCACTGCTGATAAACATTGAGTAACTGCGGATGCACCTTTATTTGTTGACCCGTAGACTGGAGGTACATCTTGCGATGACCACTATCATACTGCGATATTATGTCAGATTGTTTTCTGTGGTTTGATTATAACTACAGAACTTAATAACGCTTAATTATTTGGTTATATGAATCTTGGGATTGCTGGAAACAGTCTACAGTTAGGGGATAACTTTGAAGGGAAAGCAAGATCATATGAATGATCGCATGAAAGGTTAATATCAAACGGATAAGATAAGGTATAGCTAGTAGATGAAAGGTTTATTATGCATTCGGGAGAGGTTCAGAACGCAGAGATCAAGAAGTCTTTGTGCTACGTGTAATCACAAATCTGCCGAAGGAACGAAAACTCAATGCTCTATGAACCAATATGACTTCTGGTCAATATTGCCTATTTTGTTTATATGAAAATCTACAAAATTTTACATTGATTTGAAGTTCATTTAAATTTCAATAATTGGACTTCGCCTTCGAAATATCCAACGTCGCATTTTTCGCGTTATTGTATCTTTCTAATCTCACAAAAGAGGTATATTTTAATACTTTGCGCACGTCAATTATTTCGAAAGCTTTTGAAGAAGTGAAGATTCTGTCCTCTGAATACCAAGCACATCAGTAGGACAGCAAATATATCAGCGAAAAATTCAACTTGGTTATATTTCGCTTCTTTCTGGCGAACTGAATAAATCAGAAGAATTTTCATCAAATTCAGAAGTGGCTACTTAAGAAATACAACATTTATGAATGAATATTATCTGGAGGATGAGAGATCGAGTATGAAGGAAGTTTTTGTTTGAACTTGTGAGAAGAATTGAAGAAAGTAGATAAATAAAGTGTATAGTACCAGCGCCGAAGGATCGAAATGCAAATAATGAAAGAAAAGGACGAAAATGAATGAACGAGGGGTATGAATTTGTAATAAGATGGAAAAACTGTGTAAAACTTGAGTAAAAGTAAACATATAAAAATACTGAATATCTGGGTTTCACAGACACGAATTTTTATACCATGAAGTTTAAAATATAAACCCTGTAGGCATTTGTTTTCCTATTAAATAAAAGTGCTTATTTAAGGAACTAAATAAGAATATTCCACAAAAACTTAGTATCTAAAGGTAAATAAATCCAAATTTCTTAAGGACGTGTCAGATCTTGTTCTGCTAATCAATGACTTATTAATAAACCCTCAAAATAGCGCTGCCTCTTTGTTTATTTTTTATTTTATTCTCTTGGGGAGCTTAGGCTGCACAAGCCTCCATTAAAACTTACACCCTAAGTGTCTCCTTAGTCATTACTTAGGAATATCTAACTTATAACAACTACTATTTGACTCATTTGTCTTGCAACTAGAAAAGTTATACTTTATCGCCAATCAGTTCAAGTAATTCAAATGAATGAGATACTGCATTTGTAACTTCGTTCTATTTTTAAATTTTCCTGTTTGCATCTCTCAGTTTTCTCGTTTTGCAATTCAGATGAGTGTTTCGAAATCTTCTCCAAGCGAAAGAGAGTAGCGGAAGTATTATACACCTCTTGAAGCTAAACATACACCAGCTGAACTCTTCTTTCAATATCTTAAAGTACTGGAACTAATTGCATCTATCATTACATCTCATTCGCGATGGTAGTACTAATTAACTTTCCCTTTGAGTGTAATTTTCCTTTCACGCAGATGCATCATGAAGGTTTCTCACTATCTGACAGGTATTTTAATTGAATCTAAACTCCAAGATTTTCCTAACCTATTTGCTTTGATTAATTCTTTCGAAATACAAAACACGTTCAAGTGCTGATTTCCAATTGAAAGTATTAAGATTCGCATGTGCTTTTCCTCATACAAAAGAAATTCGTATAGTAGTAGTATTGTTAAAAGTGCTTCGACTGCTTGGGTCATTTCGCACCCACCGGGAATCGAACCCGGGACCGCTTTCACCGAAGTCGAACACGTTGCCCACTTCGATATCCGGGAGCCAAAAATAAAATTCGTTCAACGTGATATTATTTTTGCTTTTTTAACGATTTAGAGAAGACATGAAAGTTGATACCTCGTAATTTATTTCCTGAAAAAAACAAAAGATGGGCGTTCTGATGCTAATTAATACATCATAATCATTAGCAATACAATAAAATAAACAACAAGTCCCTCTTATTCTTATTCTCAGCTTCATATAATTTACTTTTGAAGATGAAAGTGTGCAGAAATTCGGGTTATTTCTGTTCCAGAATTTCATTTACCTCATTTACATCATTTTTTCATTTACATCATTAGAGTACTGCATCAACGAAAACAGAGTAAGTTAGGAAAGTTTTTACTTAAGAGTAAATTCCTTCGAAGTGAGAAGTAAACGAAATCTGGAATTCCGTCAAAAGATGGCTGGGAGATGGCAAGGTACGATAATTAGGGTATACAAATTCGTCGTCTTCACCTTGGAACTCACTTAACAAGCATTTGCATCTAAAACAGATAATCAGGAAGAGAAGCAGTTAAATTTCAACTGAGAAAACTCATCACTTGCCTGAGGACAACCATTTCTCGATGTCTTCGACAATTGTTACGCAACAGGACATTTTCAGTATTTTAGCAAAAAATACAAACCGGTTTTCAACACGACCTCTTGCGAGCTAATTTTCCTGGCTGGTGATTTAACCAGATAGGCCGTATTTTTCTCCTCTGCAACCCAAACGTAATAAGTACTATATAAATTAAATTAATGATAATATTTTTGTAGTCTCTGCAGTAATTTAAGAAAGAAATAAAGTTCCTTTTACGTGTTGAAGGCTTTCGTCTGAAAAAATACAAAAATTCAACCATTTTTATGATCAAATAAATTTTTAAAATGTTGACACATCAGCTTTTATCGCATTTTGACGCCAGGCGTTAATTATGTAAATATTCTTCAGGCAAACTCCATGATAATAAGGTCACGTTTTTACAACTTATATTATTTATTACTGGCGTAACTTTGAAATTCCAGATGCAAAAATAGTTTGAAGTAGGTACTTCTATCTCAGCAAATGACGATAATTAAAAATGAAATTTTAATTAAATACTTAAATTTTTTAAGTCCCACATTAATCCCTTTGAAATCATCGTCAACAAGGCGTCTAACATCTATACCTCTAATCAAAATTTCTATAATTTCGTTCGTTCTATTTTCTGAATATTATATAAAAGTAATTTCCATAACTACTTTAATTAACTGAGCATTTTCTAAATATATTCCCATAAATAATGAAATGAATACCGCAATCCGTAAACTGTTGATGTATAGAAATCTTATTGCATATCAACTAAAAATAACTCCTTGAAAAGCATGAAAAACTATAGAACGGATATTCATGGCATAAAATACGAAATTTAAATTCCTTCGTAATATACCGCAGAGTCATACCGCAGTAGCGGGTGCAGTTCCACCAACAACAAACGGCTGGAATTGAAGTGACTAATGGTAAGAGAGATGAAATGAAAGTAAACCGATGTCGCATACCGCATCTGACATAACCGGATGAGTAGAGAGATAGAGAGGAATCGATATACGGAAGCTCTGAGCAAATCAAAACATTGGAAAGCTTGCTCCCAATAACAAGGTGAGGATTCTCGAGTTACTACGAATTCTCGCTTCGCTTCGTGCCCGGTGTTTTCTTTCGTCTCGGATCTCGTTGCTTTTCTGGTCCATTAGTGACGCAAACAGCAAGCCGTATTTTCAATTTCAGCATTTTCATCCGTATTTTATTTCGGAAAATTTCGTATGGAGGCTCAAGATGGTTTTCTGCCGTCTTCTTTGAAATTTTCTTTCACTTTTTGAAGGAAAAAGTAAATAGTCTTTTTTCCTTCAAACATGGAGTATTTCCATAAAACATTGCCAATGTCTGTGAATTTTTTTCTTTTACTTGTCGAATTTTCAGATTTAAACTGACTGATAATCAGAAGATTTCTTAAACTCTTCATCCACAATTCATAGCTTCGTGTCACGCTGAATAAACGAGGCAGTCTCCATTTTCTGCATGAAGTCGCAATTGGGAAGAAATATCCCTTGGTTAAAGAGGGAACTGTCGTGCACTTACAGCAGGTTTTCCAACAAACTGCCAAAGATTTTTGCTTTTACAATCTTAAATTGCAAATTTTGATACATTTTTGAAATTAGTCGGAACACCGCAAACACTAACGTGGGGAACCAGTCGAGTGGTTACGCTGTATTTATCGGAAGAAATTATCAAACATTTATAAATTCGATATTTTTCAATTTCTTCTATCATTACCATGAAATTGAACTCCGTTATATTTCTTCATCAGCGATCTGTTTACAAATATAATTTGACATGTCTTAAATCATAATTCTGCAACTACTGATTGTCTATGTAGTGCTAGTGACAATCCTTCAATTTTTTAAAGATATCACTTACAAATTAATAGCACTGGATAAATCCTTATGCGCACGCCTAATCGTGCAGTGTCTTTCTCAGCCCTTTATTTGGTTTCCTCATATTTCCAAATTTAACCGCAATGACCAAATGTCACAGCCAGATACATTATTGCAGATTATTATAGCAGATTTGGAGGATAACGTGCAAGTTAGTTCAGGTTGCTAAGCAAGGAGTCCCTTTGGAGTCCTTCATAAATAAATTACTGCGTTATTTCATCATACGCGAGCCTGTATTTGAATCTATGGCAATTAAAATCCGCTTCTCCGAATCGTAATGAAGATGTCACTTATCACAAAATACAGAGAATTACAAAAACCAATTCTGTGAAAATTGGAAGAAACGATAGAACAATTGGCAAAATACGACGCACTTAGGTTCGGGCACGTTGAATGAATAACCTTCTAAATAATTGTGGTTTTCCGTAGCACAAGGGTGGTAATATGCATATGTAGTACGTACTCTGCTATCCTTGACACAATATTTATTTCTGCGGGTAATATTAAATAATTTCACTCGTTTAAACTTCATGACTTGCTCTCATTGGAAGGATCCCATTACGTAAGCCTTCCTGCGTGGATAAACTTTTTTAGACGGCAACCACAACACCCCTAGTTTCGAAACTGCCCTCGGGTGCATACAAAGGAACCTCGGCGTAAACAGTTACCGGACTAACGCTGGAAAAGATTAACTCAAATTACCCTCGGGATTAACGCAGCACTGCGAACTCATCTTGCTAGTCGCGAATGCCGACAGTGATGAATGACTAATGGTTTTTCTAAACATAGGAATGTATGTCAGTCTTGGGTCGGAATCTGAAAATATTAAAACACTATAATAATTCAGTGACATCTTCACTGTGGCTTCCTGTATGTGGCTGGAAAGGGGAGTCTCATATACGTATATCATATACACAAATGTGGTGGGCTCCCGGATAGCCAAGTGGGCAACGCGTTCGACTTCAGTGAAAGCGGTCCCGGGTTCGATTCCCGGTGGGGGCCTACGTGCGAAATTACCTAAGCTGTCGAAGCACTTTTAACAATACTACTACTACTACTACAAATGTGGTACATCTGATGCACCACATCTAATGTGTTGGTACATCTGATTTTTATTAGTAATAAATAGTTCTTTATGTAACCAGTATGGGTTAAGTTATGAAATATACAGTTTGAAAACACAAATACAGAATGGCACAATGGTTTTGAATTTAATTAGCGACGTTTGCAATCGAAAAAATATTGGGAAAAGAATGAATCATCGAAGATTTTCAGAATCAAATATGATGCAGTTTCTTTTTTCAAAGTTTCTCATTTTCTTTCGAATCTAATCGTCGGTTTAAAATTTCTGATTTTTCTTGTCTTGTGTAATCAACTGCATAACAAATCCTAAAAGATTCCTCACAGTATTAGGGATAAGAATCATTTATTGCAATCAGTCGTTTTGTCTTTGGTAGAAATGTGTACATCGAAATGTATTGCACACCATCATGTAGAAAACCATTTTCTCCATCAACTAATGCCAGAAAATTCACCCATCGACAGTTTTCATTTCTTTCCGACCATCCTTAAGAACTGTGCAAATCAATGCCCTAGTGCGTCAGTTATTTCGACGATAACAATAAAATAATAGGAATAAACATTCCTGGATGAAAATAAGCAAGCTATAATTCCATAAGATAGTAATTTATGGGAGAAAGATTCTCCGCAATACATTTTCCTATTTCATTTTTAACACCTCCACAAACATCCGTTTATTATAAAATTACAGTGAAGGAGCAAAAAAACGAACTCTGATATTCAACACTTAACTAAAAATAAATGGACGGGGAGAATACCTAGGACTGTGGAAGATTGCCAGCTTGACCTAACCTCGCCTTAACAAAGAGTTAATTCATTCATTCATAGTTAGGTAGTTCACGCTAACCATTTTCGCCAATGAGGACGGCAAATAGAATGAGAAACTGATTACTCACATTCATAGACGGCCAATCTTTGCGAAATGCGACGAAGAATCGTTAAAATTATCTTCGAAAGCAAGCCAGCAAAACAGGTTTAAGAAATGAGGATTTAGTTTTACTAATGTCGGTCTGTGGGGAAATTAAGATCTTGATTGCAATTTCAATTTGAGAAAAGGGAGAAACGCAATGGAAATGGTATGGAATGGAAATTGAAATTGTATTAATCTGGCTTATGATGCCGATCATATTATTGGGAATATTCTACTCTATCTTCATTTTTGTTCAGCGGTAATTTTGTTCCTACATCCAAGGTCTTCAACCTTTCTAATTGTACAGCTCATTTCTGCGTTGATAAACATGCACCTTTCAATTTTCATTGATTAGGAGAAAAATAATCATAATACGTATTATCGATTAACCTGTTTTAAATTATCAGCCAAAATTTATTTACACCATTTATAAGCTTTTTCAAAATGATTTTTTGGAGGAAAATCTCTAAATTATCATCATTTAAGGTTATCGAACGATCAGACTTGGTTAAAAGAATTGCTGGTTGATCAATACCGTTCCTAAAGACATCTATTGCTACTCTAACAAAAATTTCCTCCTGTAAAATTAAATTAAATTTCTGGATCGGCACGTCGGGAATAATGATTAATAATTATAATTTATTACGGAGGATTCAGTTTCGTTTCCTTAAATTTTCCCCGTTCGCTCCATTTTCTCTCGAAAAAATTATCAACCAGTCATCCACTCAGAGATATTCGTATAAGTAAAATATTATGACTGTCTGGGTAAAAACACTCGGAGCTTTGATGAGAGATTTTTATATTAAATGACTTCATTTTCAACTGATTCACGATAAGATAGCAATGCCTTAGTAAATAAGCTTGTCGTAGGAAGAACGATAATTGGAAAATTCACAAACGTTTATTAAATCTATTTTAATAATAATTTTAAGTTACTTTATCGCCAATTGACATTTACTCATTTTCAAGGCAATTC
>KZ308134.1:1328340-1400523 GCA_000376725.2 Ladona fulva | reverse complement strand
ATGACCAAAAGTAATACATTAATAATAAAATATAAATAATGTGTAAATAAATTGGAAATAAACAATAAATAAATCATTATAGTCAGCCGGTGCCGGTGATGTAAAAGTAAATGTAATATTTATGATTGATGCATGAGAAATGCATTTCGAGAATACAACAAATCATTACAAAATGTAAATCAATCATTCCAATCGACGAATATTACCGGAATACTAATGCTAAAAATAATTACGTACTTTTTCTTTAAAGGTGAAAATTTTGAAATCTAATAGAGGGGGGTTACTTGCATATCTCTGAAAGGGAAAGGATAACTCAACCACACAATTTTAGTGACTATTTTTGTTGGATATTGTTTCCATATAACGTCAATTTAATCCACCTAGTCCAATAGCGTTTACCAAATTAAGACCAAATACGAAAAAGAGGTCACGACGGAGAAGAATGAGCGAAAAACAACGGATTCGATATAAACACGTTTTCTCATAAGTCATCGCCATATGTAAGTTATTTGCCGAGTACGATAAGGGTACGGCGTTATTCACCAATTTATACCTCGTCGCGTTATTTACGTCCTCCCACTGTCACAACGTAATCCTCGTCCTCGAGCCCTAAATCTTTCAGTGAATTACTGCGCCACACGCGTACAATTACAACCCAAGCGATTCTTACTACTTGGAAACGCCTATCAGTCAGTCGCCCGTCCCCGAATTCCGATTTTGACCGGAAAAACATCCTCGAAGTTCGTGCATAAGGTTTTGGATCGTTGGAAATTCCTTTCGGCCCTTTCATACCTTCATTTATAGACAATGTCGTTCTTTCTTTTTCCCGGAAAGGAGCTTATTGAGATAGAAATGGCGAATGAGTCATGGGCGCATATGCCGTTCTAGCGTACAAGTTTTCGCAACACTTCATTCGCTTAACGAACTCGTAAAATGAGAAGCTGAGTTACTGAGGCAACAATCTGCATCGACTCGAAAATATTGGTCCCAGTAGAGGGCTGTCCGTTCATCCACTGTAGATTCAGGGACGGATTCACCACGAGAAAAGTCTATGGCAATGCCTACGGCAATGATAATAAAGACTACTTCATGACGCGAATTTGATTCTCAAGAGACCAAGCTTACAATTTTCATAAAAATTAAAAATTGACCTCTTTAAATCACAAAAAAGCATGGCCAAATCAGGATTAGAACCATAGTTACCCATTCAGTGATTTTGTCTCAGAATCTAGTGACTTTCTTTTACTTTTAGCGACCTTTTTTCTGTTTTAGCTACAAGTAGCACTCACATGGAGTGTCTGTGTCCCACACAGTTTCCACACACAGTGTGGACATGGTCTATTACTTCGACCTTCCTTAACCTACTCAACATTATATGTTCGACTCACTTTGAATTAGAATACCACTACTTTCAGTTGAAAGAAGATATGATATTCATACTATAAATTTAATTTATGTAATTTCAGAACTGATACTCCATTTATAACAAGAAATCTAAGGTA
The DNA here is from genome assembly GCA_000376725.2 of Ladona fulva. Taxonomy (NCBI): domain Eukaryota; kingdom Metazoa; phylum Arthropoda; class Insecta; order Odonata; family Libellulidae; genus Ladona; species Ladona fulva. The sequence continues at coordinate 1,399,021 of KZ308134.1, read as the reverse complement.
TTTTATTTTTAACTACTTTTTAGAGATATTTTTTCTGAGTTTAGCATTTTTAGCTACTTTACAGGGTATTTTCTTAGATAGATAAAGTACAACGGAGATTAATAAAGAAATATATTAAACTCTTGAAATAAACATGACTTTTGCCTTCCCACTTCGTGCTATGTGGCCCGTCGAGCAAAAATTTTGCGGAACCACTGGCCTAAGGGCGGAAAATTTTAGTCGCTGCTCAAGAAATAATAATATACAAAGCATGAATTTGCTTCGATGATGGATTTCTAAAAACTGTATGGATCAACTAATTCAGATTAACGTATAACAATACTGTCTCATTACAGACATTAGTAGATACGTTACACATATTAGTAGATAATAATTCATCACTACAACTACATACATACGTGCCGATAGCTTAAAATGATAGTGAATAACTTTTTTTAACAGCACTGTTGTCCTTCCTTAATTTTGTAAATTATATGACGTATTATAATGCAAGGCTGCTGCGTGTGATAAGCATAGCTTTTGCTTCGAATGCATGGAAATATCTTTTGTCTAGGATTAAGCCGATTCTTATGCCTTTTATAACTAATAATTGGATAATTCTACCACGAAATGACCGAAATTGCCACTACAAGAAATTTTACACGTTTGTTATCTATTCTGAAGCAACAGTATGAAAACAAGGTTCGATGTCTGACGAATCGATATCCTTAGAGATCGATGGATATATTTAAAAGGGAATTGTTTTTGCCTATTACAGGTGAACAACCCCAAAAGAGTTGAATTCTTTAAGAAAGTAAACATAATCTAGATCCCCAAATTCGGTAAGATCAGTTACCTTGTCACATAACTGTATAAATCTTTCCAGTTAATTTTTGAAGGGAATTCTTTTAAACCTCTTGTAACATGTAGCGTGTATGATTATACCGGCCCCTATAAAGTAGGCATATTTTCGTTCTGTCAGCTGTCCCGGATCTCCCCATCCTCCCCATAGATATATCATGGCAACGCCCATGCAAGGACTTATTGCATTTTTTGCGAATTTATTTCAAATAAGCCTCGACAAAAGTTTATGAAAAATTTTCCTTCAAAAAAAACCTCAAAAGAAGAGAAATTGAGGGTAATAATATAACTGAATTTGAGTAATAACTGAGTGGTATCTAAATAGATATTCAGAAGAAGAAAGCTTTCCAAGCAAAATATTTTACGAGGAGATGCGTGAAACCATCCCAACATTTATTAAACCAATAACTATTAGATACTTTGGTTTCATAGAGTATTCTCGGGGACAAATATTTGTCAACTTCAATTACAGAAATATTTTAAAGGTTTTATATAATTTCTTTCTCGGTTGTTATGTAAGCCAATATTTTTTCTTGAAAAGTGGGCATCTATCTCTAAAAGAAGATACTCATCAAGATAAGTTGAGTCCAAAGTCTTTTCTTACAGCGATAAATTTCTTGGTATAAAATAATCTGTCATCCTTTTTAGTTTCATTTCACTGAGATACGTTAGGTATTTTATTTAGAGATTATGTCAAAAATGTCTTTAAATGATTTAACTTCTGTATCGATAACAGTGGAAAGAATTAAATTGTATGTATTGGGACAAATACTAGGAGGGCAGCAGGTATCAGATTAGGAACTGTGAGCGTGAATTATGAGGACGAATATTGTAGCTTAGAGATGGTGAAAGCAACGGAGATATGTCACGTAAGTTTACCAAAGCTAAAAAAATATTTCTTGAAAACATTAAATCGGAGTTATATCCTTCAATATAAGGTAAACATTTCTGAAAGTCTTCGTTTGCAGAGTGGCTTAACATGCAAGTCCCTAAGCCTTGGGCGATAGAGAGAATAAAAAAAGTTTCTGATAGGTGGTGACACCCTTCGCAAGCTTACATCCATTCAACAGAGTAATCTCTCCGGTGTCGCAAGTCGTTCTGTTACCCCACACGTTGTCGCTCACTTTGATAGTTTACTATTCCCCTGGCGCAAAAAGAAAATTTTCCACCGACCCATGTTCTTAGTTGATATACTGCACCGATATTTAAATACTAAAGGCATTCCTGATCTCGAGCCTACCTACATTTCTTCTTTCTTCCTATCTTCGACTTTTCGTTTACTTTACTCTAAGTAATTCACAGATTCTCTCACTAACCTCATCCTTCTTGATAGCCCGCTTAAATTTTTTCTTCCCATAGGATTCGACGCCGATGGTGGTGGTTAGCGTGCTAGCCAAGCAACGCCGGAGTCCCGGGTTCGAATCCTGGTTAGGGCAAGGTTATTTGTGATTGTGACTTGAAAATGGTTAATTGTAAGAGTGGTCTCTTAAGACTAAAATTAAGTCGTCCTTATTATTATTATTTCGACATCCTCACCTTCGCAACTACTCGCGTCAACAAACGCTATCTCTAACTAATAAATCGCCCACAGAGACGCGCCTCAAAAGAAATTATTTAATTTTTGAAACAACAGTTCATCCTTTCTTCAACAACTTAAGTATTTCCCTTGATCGATCTGTTTACAATCCCAACTCCATGAATATTTCTTTGTCCTTACTGCTATCGTTTTTGATGATCGTTTAAATTAGGAAAAAAAAGGAACCACTTTTCTCAGGAGACTAGACCCTACTTAATATTAAAAACACTGAAAAATGCCACACATACTCACACCAAAACCAAAATAAAGGCGCGACTAATTTCTACGCATAAGCGTCATCTTCAAGTGACTTCAAGTTGACTTGAAGATGACGCTCATGCATTGAAACTAGTCGTGCTTTTTTGTGTGGTATTTTTCAGTTTTTTACAGTAATTAGGACCTATTTTCCTGAGAAAAGTAGTGCCTGTTTTTTTTATTTTTCCTACCGTCATGGAATTCCACAAAGTAACTCGTGAGTCAGTTGAATTTACGGTTGAAATGCCTTTGTTTCTCCGCACAGTTTCATTGACCCTGACGTTGGTTGAATTTTAGGGTAGCCATTAAATAATGTTGTGCTCCGCTTGGAATCTCTGTCAAATCTAAGGATGTGCGTTTATTAAGAATGATTAGCGCTAAAAATACGTTATCAGGCAGTAATTTAGGCCCAAAGCCATCACTTCGATGTTTTCTAAGAGGGGCCTATGACCTTTTACTCCCTCTCGCAAACGCCGATATTGGTTCTCTTGCAATGGGTCAGCTTCTATGGATCTTCACTCCTCTTTTCTACCTGCCACAGTGTTAACATTTCGTATCTATACGTTATTGACTGCGTTTTATGTTGCTGAAACATATCTTTATGTTTTCTCTCTCTTGCGATGCATCTTCCCTACTCGGTGAGAATTCTTTCGCCTGCCGCTCTTGCAAACATGTGTCCCGCCATGGGACAACCCGCATATGTCCACAGCATTACTTTCCCTTCATTTAGCAAAAACAATTATCTTATTCTTTTCCTCATCCATAATGTGTCTGTTATCTTATCATTTCTTTTGACTTTCAACATACTTCTGACAAATAATACATTTAGTGTATTTATTCTCTTTTCCATGCTTTTGTAAATAGCCCACGTTTCTCAGAGAAAACGGATGACATTAAACCTCAGCAGATGGCATAAAACCTCAGCATTTTAAATGTAAATCAAATACCCAAGAACTAAAAATTTTATAATATGTAGCTATTGTAAAATGTCGCATTGCAATGCAACTTGAATATAAATTCGATATTGTACAATTTTAGCTCACTGATATTTCTTTATTTGGAGTTAAAACTAAAAGAAGATCCTGCATTTTAGAGCAATATATTCGAAATATTTCAGTCGTATTTCAAGGTGAATTTCACGTTTGACGTTGAGCGCTAAGGATTACGTGGCCGTAATTCTAATCTTGAGTTATCACACTATGGCCTGGTATTATAATGTACACTTAAAATGGACTTAAACTAATGTTCACTTTAGGGCCTAGAATTATAATGGTTTGTTAGAGTTTAAGTGAAGATTATAATTAATCTCTTAAATATATGATGATTTAGCATGGATATTAACTATAATCTTCACTTTAACTCAAACAAACCATTATAAAACGGCCATAAAGTGAACATTAGTTTACTTAAAGTTCATTTTAAGTACCTACACATTATAATACCGGGCCTACAAGTCTTTGGAAGAAGGAAATCCTTTTATAAAGGTAGACGCAAACATGCGAACAAGTACTGGAAACCCCGAACATAACGCCATATATTTAATAATAATAATGGCAAATCTACTCTCGCTTCATAAACTTCATGTGCTCGTGTGGACACAACAATCACACATTCTATTCAAAGAAGCAATGGATATCATCTTGCAGTAAAAAAAACAGCCAAAAAAATATACGAAGGTGTTAATTGGGAGCAATTTTCCCCCTTTAAAAGAATATGAAGCTAGTTTCTAAGTTTTTTCAGAACCCAATCACCTCATTTTAAGGAAACAACGCTTAGATGCTAAACCTCACATTATTTCAATAGCTCTCCTCTTGTCGTTAGCGAATGCTTGGCGAATAAAGAATAAACGAGGATAACACAGAAGTATTCAGATGAAATCGGTCCAAAATATGCTTATTTCAGCTGCAATCATCAGGTTTACTCAGGGAGTATATCAATCCCCATCATTGACAAGATGATTACAGGTCGAAATCGATCGCTTTATCGAAAATTGCGGACAATACCATGTCCGGTTTCAATTTATTATTTCACGAGATAGCGTTAATGGTCCATAGGGCCATAATGTTCATCGAGGCTGATTGACACCTTAACTTCTGCATACATCAAGGAAGCACTACAGACTCCCACGGTCGTTCCATTGAGCAATTGAAATGAGACCGGTCTCTCGGTCCTCCTTGGCTGTAAATTATATCAACTTTACAGGTAGCCGTCGTTACGTACTGGGTAGAATGCGGTCTCTCTTAAAACCGCTACCCTCATTCAACTTGCTTAGGCCGAGTTTCACTTTAGAAAAACAATTCCTTCGGAATGCGATTGTGAGACTTGTTTTTGCGTCGTCGGTGGGTCCATACATAACCACCTCAAGGACCCACGTTTCTGATTATATCGTAATCTAAGGGCTGAAGGCGGAATTTCGAATTCGTCGATCCATATTTACAATAAATAAATTCATTCGCTGGAAGGCTGGTTCGAAATTACTCTCAATCAGATCCAGTATTTTTTCCGTAAAATTTAAAGACCTCATACAAATAAAGAATGACGCACGTGGTAATGGATGGCACTTTTCATGAACTACGCTACTCTTTATAATTGAATTTCTCTTTCTCGGGGCAACTATGTTACGACGAAGAAATTTCACCGAAAAGTTGTCTACAGTCTAAGAACAGCGATAAAAATTCACGTCATTTAATGGCGAGAAATTTTACGTATGCACTTGACTTCCACAATAGGATTGACAGAAAACACTATGCCATTAAAAGGTGACTAGATATAACTAAATGTTGTCTCCAATTTATCGATGCTTGCACGATTTCATTACTGTAAACATTACTTTATTGCAGGATTAAAAATTCCTCCTAGATTTTCTTTATCATTGTACGCATCTCGAACTAGATTAATTGTAATTCAAATTCTTTAAGGTAATGAGCACAAATGGAAATCGATGACCCCGCAGATGTTATTCTTTAATTTCTTCTTTCCTCTGAATCGTACGATGTGAATTTATGTGTACAATTTTGCAGTGCTGTCACGGCTATCATTCTCCCGATAGAAGCATATCTTTCACAGGATACAGAGCTACGAGTCGCAAAAATTCAATGGTATGGATGAAGATTTAAAATTGTGGGTGGAAGTGTATTAAATAAGCATTTCTCTGAGAGATATCAATATGAAAGAGGTCGACGAAAAAGATGCTGTCTCCGACTGGTAGTTTATTTAAGCGTTGAAAGTGGGTTCTATTGATACGCAGAAGATATAAATAAAGATAAGAATTTAGTAAAATAAAACATTCCGGACCCTTTCTCGAGGTTTCGAGAGGTTGCATAAATTACTGTTTTTTAACCACTTCCCTGACGATTTTTTTGAGAAAATCTTTAAAATCAAGTCATACTTTTTACTCTATTTTGAATTAATGTATGTACTTACGTAAATAATTATAACGAATAGAGTTTTTATTTAATCTTTTTTGATTCAATTATTAACATTTTTATCAAAATGACGTTTTTTGACAGTTCCCCTTTTAAAAATTAATATCTTCAAAAAGAATTGAATTTACGCAAACAAAAAAAATGTTAAGATATTACATAGATATCAAATATAGAAATATATCTGTTAATAATAATAATCGCATAAGCGGTTAAATTCACCCCTAATAACAACTAAATTATAGCCGGCTCGAGACGGACGGTTGCTAAGGCGAAAAACTTTTCATGGGCTATCCTTTATTGTATAACAAATTACATAATACACTCTAAGCTTTGCAGGGTTTATATTCTGTGTAGATGAATCCTTGGTTTAGTTTTTTTTAAGTATTGATGCTTATCCGTTAAAGGAAGTATTGCATCAGAAAGTTGATGCCCCTTAGAAGGTTTTCTGATAATTATTTTGGTTAAAATTATTGAATTATTTCTGAATTGAAAGTTTAATGAACGAATCGATCGCAACAGAAAATAACTACCTATTGTTACGGTACATTTACTTTCATTAACTCAATATATTATCTTAAATTTTAATTGTATAGTGGTTAAAATTTGAGTAAAAATAATGACAACCTAAAATTTTATGTAAGATTTCGAGTAAATTTTCTCTAAAAATGATCAAATGTTTGAATAAAGTATATTTTGTAAGTATCTATATGGAATGGAACAGTTTTTAAAGTCGGAAGTGGGTGGTGACGATTCCCAAAATAAAAATTAACTAAACTAATGCATTCCGGGACTTAATACTGTTCGTTGTATCGTAAACACAGGTGGTCTTATTTGACCTGAACAAAGCAAAAGGAGAGGAGACGCAGAAGAAACTGGAGGCAGAGTACGGCAAAGGGAAAGTCCATTTCATAAGCGGCAGCGTAACCAAGAAGGAAGACATCGAAGGTAAGGACTGAGTTCACTTAAGAAATGAGCCATTTTCATTATCAACTCTCACGTAAGCCCACAAGGTCTTTTCTTGATGATTTTATGAATGAAATGCATTCCTCTGAAATTTTATGACTTGTTCGAATATTCTCGAAAGTATCGAATATTAAAAATAAAACATTTTAATTCCTTTTTCATCTAAAATCTAAATCGAAGTTTCCTTTCCTTCACGCTAGGGATTCATTGTAGGTATGCGGTTCGGTGCTGTTTTAGGAGTGTAAGCAAGATTTCACTCGGTGACTCCTTCTAGGAAAGTCTATCTCCTCCTCTAACTCCTATCGTCAGCTCTGAAAATGCTAGGGGAGCAAATGAACGCTTGCATGGAGCCGACGACGTACAAATTAACGACAGAACTATTCAGACACATTAACAGGAATATTTACAATTTATTTCATGGAAAATTGTTGATACAAGGTTGAGTCAGAATGGTTGGGACCAAGGTTGTTTCGAACTTTGAATTTTTGCTGTTTTTGGAAAGCATAATAATAATAATTTTTATACTGGTATGATCGACGCAAACATGCGAACAAGTACTGGAAACCCCGAACATAACGCCATATATTTAATAATAATAATGGCAAATCTTATGTAATCTATTAGCGAGGTAGCAAAATATTACATACTTCGCTAAATTTCACGCAAGTTCAGTTATTTGAGTCTCTCGCTTCGTAACCTTCATGTGCTCGTGTGGACACTACAATCACATATTCTATTCAATGAAGCAATGGATATCATCTTGCAGTAAAAAAACAGCCAAAAAAATATATGAAGGTGTTAATTAGGAGCAATTTTTCCCCTTTAAAAGAATATGAAGCTAGTTTCTAAGTTTTTTCAGAACCCAATCACCTCATTTTAAGGAAACAACGCTTAGATGCTANAAGCAAAGAATGAAGACGTATATTTATTTATTTTCCCGAGGAAGAGAAACTAATAAAATTGGTGGACTAAGAATATAATGGAAGCAAGGAAATATTGGATGGGCTTCATAAATATTTTCGAAAGTTGCCTCATTACGCATTATTATTATTATGCCTTACTACCGAAAGTGATTGTTTTAAACTTGTTCGTTTGATCTTGTTTTTTCTATTATTTTTTGTTCTCTCAAACTATTCGAGCCTTCCGTCAAGGGCTACGGATTTCGAAATGGGTACTGAAGGGTCGCTATGGCATTTACCCACGCTGCCCACAACTTGCATTGGCACTGTCGGTGTACCAAATGTCATAGTTACATTAATAATAATCCTTCCTTTATTTCAGCGGCATTCAAAGAGGCTGTCGACAAATACTCCAGAATAGACTACATGTTCAATAACGCCGGGATTATGGATGACGCCGTCTGGGAGGCTCAGATTGATATTAATTTGGTAAGGCATGAACATTATTTTCTTTACGAAGAATTTCATTTATAGATAAAGTGAGGTAGTAATCTGTTTCCATGTCACCTTTTCGCTCCGTTTCCATCCCTCCTCCTTTTAAAAACGTTTGAAATGTTTAGCGTCATTCAATCAAGCAGCATGATCATGTATGTAAGTATGTACATACATACATACGTAGAAAGCCTGACGACCGCTAGTATAATCTATAGAAGTAAAATACTTAGTAAATTTCATGTAATTAATTTGTATAGACAACCGGTTTTTTACTACTTGTACAAAAAATTCAATGGAAGAGGCCAATTGAATTAATATTTTAACTTCGAAAATAAGTTAATCTATTGTTCTTTGTATTCTTTCGGGTTTCACCGCATTCGTACACAACAGGTTCGTACACAACGCCAGCGTTTCAGCTGGCTTCTTCAGGTCGAAGAATCTTCGCCCCGAAGAAGCCAGCTGAAACGCTGGCGAAACGTCGTCATTACCTGTCGTGTACGATTGCAGTGGAACCCGAAAGAATGCAGAGAACAACAGATCGCCGCGGAAACCTGAAGCCCAGAAGTTAATCTATCTCTATTATAGTATATGTACATGCCAATCAAAATTAGCTAAGCACTTACCCATCTCTACTTACATTTCTATAGAAAGGAGTGGTTTATGGTACCCATGTGGCCTTGAAGCACATGAGCAAAGAACACGGTGGTCAAGGAGGAATGATAATAAACACTGCCTCAATTTTGGGACTTGTGCCATTCATACTGACACCTGTTTACACCGCAACAAAACATGCTGTCATTGGGTTCACCAGGTCGTATGGGGTAAGTATTGAAATACTAGATCTGGCCAGATGATGAGGTTATTACCTCGAAACCGGTCGCATGTGTTTTTTCTAATTTGTGGACTTCATTAAATTTTGTCTCATAATTCTTAATAAGTTATGGAGATGCTCCACCAAGTATCGCTTGATATATTTCGTTAAAACATTAATATATACAAACAAGAAAATTATTTCTATTTTAATTAATTGAAAGAGGACGCTCTCGGAAATAATGTAACTATTCAATCACACAATTAAATGATTATTTTAAAAAATAGCGATTGTAATAAACGTAAGATAATTGTAATAAAAGTAGATTATGCAACCATTCATTCCTTTACTAATGTTGAAGACTGCGATGCATTATCAGCATGATAAATCGATTCTCTTAAAGTTATGCAACAATCATATATTGAACTATTTATATAACTCCTTGAATTGTTTGGCCCATTTAAAATGTCAGAATGACTTTCCGAAAGAAAAGTAGTGCTTACCAAAACTGCAATTTTTTGCACAGGAATTCCGACTTGCAGCCTCGAGCTTTCCCATCCATTAGAATGGGCTTCAAGGAGAATAATCACAGGCATAATAAAGCAGAAATGAGGCGACATTCGCCATTCATTTTGCATTGACTACTTAATCTAGAATGTCATATGAAACGAAAAAGAGTCATTATAATAAATTCATCCTTCATTTTCTTTCTAGATCTTTTAAAAATCACTGTATTTTCCTTTATTTTTATTGTAAAATAAAAAAATCGCTATTTTGTTTAATAATACAAACCGCGTAACAAAAGAATTTGCGAATTAATGTCTAACAAAAATCGAATTCTAGAAATACAGAGCTAACATTTCCATCACGCCAAATCATTGCGTATTGATTTTAGGTACTTACTATATATTTATAGAGCTCCTCAAAAAACATTAATTGATGGTACTAATTTTCAATCAAGAGCTATTTAGGGAAAAGGAATTAAAAGACTGGATGTTATTGAGCTTTGAAATTATTCCCTTAGTCTTTTAACTCCCGATTTAAGTGTTATGAGAAATTTTTTGCTTATGAAATGCTTATGCATTTTCTCATTCTTTCACCAATCTGGTTTACAAGTAGGAAGAAAATTTTGGCAAAAATATTTTAATTCAGCACAAAATGATTGGAGCAGAACCTTTTTTTAGATAACTCAATATACAAATGTATTTATACTTGTAGCATTAGAAATAGATTTTTAAAAGTAGGTTTAATAATAATACAAAATGTAAAAAGATAGGTAAAATGAACAAGCTTGTATAAACTTATAACAAGGAGGTAGAAAATCAGCCTTTCAACTACTATTAAGAATAATGATCACCTACATTCTCAGAATCTCTCCTGAAAAATATTTGTTACCATAAGTTTTCCATTTGAAGCAATTACCAAATGAAAATATTGATCCAAAAACCAATCACATAGTTTGTATAAACAAATCAATAGGTGGATATAAAAGCAATAAATATTTATTGATCTTTCTACATAATATACCTATAGCAATTTGGTACCAACAAATGTTTTTTCTGTTAAATAGAAATATTCTACAGAAGTGTATACATTTGATTTAGTATATTTCAACAACTCATACATCAAACATAGAATGTTTTGAATGTATATTGGCACAGACAAAGAAAGCAATAGCAGCAGATATGGAATACTTAATTGTTGATGATGAAGTTAAATGTATTAAACTTAGTTAATTATTTAATAAATACATGGTAAACTAAACTTGCAAAAAATTACAAGGAAGATAAATTTTTGCACATAATATTATGACAAGCTCAGAAGGGTTGAACCATTCATCTTTTTTGATTTATAACGTAAAAATTGAAAACTTTAAGAGAAAATACATACATAAAAGTCCCAAAATTTCTCACATGTATGAGCAGGCTAATAACTTCGGAAATCTCTTAAAAATTCATACATCTTATGCTTGAACTTTATCCTTGTAAGTATTCTATTTCCTAAAGATTTCATCCATCTCAGTTAAGGAACCTCTCATTGGGATGACTCTCTATTGCAGACCACTTTTTCATATAATAGTCTCATCACCCAGCTTACATCCTTTAACTCTAAATGTCACAACTGATATAAAGATCCCTCTGCCATACTGTTGCACAGGTTTTCATTCTCTCAAATGTCTTCTACTATCCAACCAAAATTCACTCTTCCTCGATCACCTAAATTACTACTCATACAGTTCATTCGGACCAGTGTATTAGTAGAACTATTGTTTATTTATAGTTTATTGAGCTTAAGCTCTATTCTGCGTGCCAGAACTCACTTCCAGCCACTTTCACTTTCTTCAGCAATCTTTCTTGTAAACTAAGATATTTGAAATGTTCTAACATTCCCTTCCTTGAATAAACATTTATTCCTATCTCTCTTCCCTGTACTGTTCCTCCACCACTAAATATCAGGGATACAAGGTAATTTACCATTTAAGTTCACTCCTCATTAATGCACAACACAAAATCATTTTCCCCTACATCAAACTTTTCTCCCTCCTTTCCAAACAAACCAAACATTTCTCCCTTCATCTTTCATCAAAAATTGTTGTTAAGAGGTAAAATTCTTCTTTGAATTCATTCACTCTGTATTACTTGCAATATTACCTAAATTAAAATTCAATGGAAAGAGGCAGAACCCAAGTAGGGTATTAAGCACAGTGGCAAACACTTACCAATTTCACTACTATCTAATTCACAGGTGTTTCTCAAGTATCATTTCATGTAAATCTTACACAACTCAGGAAGCCTCACTCATTTCTGTCTTCTGTAAACTTCTAAGTCTTACCATTATATAGTTATAATGGCCCTTATTGACAACAGTATATAAACTGACTTAAATATATTTCATGCTATTACAGTATCCCCAACTTTATGAGAAGACTGGAGTCAAAGTTATTGCTTTCTGCCCAGGATTGACAGAAACAGAACTATTAACTGCAGGCAACTTTGGCACTATGTTCCAAGCCTTCATAAGCCAAGCTCCTCCTGAGCAAAGGGCAAAGCACCCAAGCCAAAAGTAAGCAAACTAATAAATAACCATACATATAACCCGTAAGTTTAAAAAAATTCTTGTCAGCAAACAAAATCACTCAAAATTGACACATTTATGAATTTCAAATTAATATTGTTTAATCAATTAGCAGAAATTCCAAAACTGTTTCTGCCATGCTTAAAGTTGGATATTATTTTCCTTGGGTAATAGGAAGATGAAGTAATACAGTTAACATTACTAAGAAATAAAAAAATGCATATTACGATTTTGTGATGAAGATTTTATTTTACTTTCATGATTTAATTAAGTTGAAAAAATATTTCTCTGAAATTTAACTTCCTATTAAATATCAACTTCCATAGAGTTTACATATAGTATGTTACACTTTTATTAAAACTAAAAGTTGAGAACAACAAAGTAATTCAGGTTTCCTTACAATTTGATTTCCTAAAAATTTTATTTGATTCAATTTCAGAAATGAACTACTAAACAAAAAATATTCTATTTAAGTGAAAGTTAAATTTACTATCCAATTTCTTATAACTATTGTAGTTTAGTTATTAATTAATCAATGGATCCAAGCAATTTGATAAGCTATTGACTTTTATATTATTATCAGGCCAGAATCAATTGGAGTAGCCATACCAAAGATACTGCAGGAAGCTTCCAATGGGTCAATTTGGGTGGTAGAAGGAGGTGAACCAGGTTATGAAATATCCATTCCATTTTATCCAGAATGGAAAGTCCAGAATGCTTGAAATGAAGGCCTTACATAAGTCCTTAACAGCTTGCAATGACATTTTGGGTATTTAATATGTTTGTCAACTTCCAAAAAGTTTGCAATGTACTCAGGGCTGATTCAATAAACACATACAGTTCCTTACAAAAATGCCTCCATTTTTCTGACCTCATTTAATTAATCAAGATTAAGATAAATAAAGAAGAATATAAGAGGCCTTTCCTAACAGCATGAAGGACCCTAGGATAAATTAAAATCAAAGGGCCCCAAAAGCCCCAATCCATGCATACATTTTGATTATTTTGAGTGAAAATCCATGACATAAAAGTTGTAATTGTCTTTTCTTTCAATGATTTTGATTATAAACATTGAAATATTATGAATAAATATTCAAACCATTCACAAAAAAATGTAACATCCTCAATGGAAATGGATCTTATTAGCAGTTCCCAGGTTTACCTATGTGGTACAATGTTCCTGGAATTCAATTATTGCATCAGTAAAATCATTTACCATTGTACACCCTACGTATGTTGAAAAGAAAATAACATAGTATGGAAGAGCTTAGCGGCTGAACCCCCAAGGATAAATAGGTGTGAAAAATCGCGACATGACTGATTGCTATTGACTACCTACATGCTTTTTAGTGCTTAACTGCATCATAAAGTCTTACATTGCATAAATTTATCTAATACAAAAATTTTCACTACAAGTGCCAGAAAATATCAAACCATAAGTTTTAAATGGATAATCACATTATTTTTGCTACTAAGCAAAACTTAATAAAAGATTAATTCAAATATCGTGAGGTAGTGGAAACTAAAATGGTAAAAATTGGCTATCTTAAAAGGTGTATTTGTGGAGACAGTTCTAGATCAGTTCAGAACTGCAGCACATGTACATTTTGACCACTCAGAGAGATAAAGAAAATGATCCTGCACATGTGCAGTTCCACACTAATCCTGAACTGTCTCAACAAATACACCTAATTCATTCTAATCCACAATAAAGAATAAAAAATACTACCCAGGTTTCAAGGCTAAGCCCCATCATCAAAATGTGGGAAAGGTAATTATGATTCATTGATATACAGGAGAAATTCAAAGAGAGGATAAGGAATAAGGTGGAGGCTACTACATCAAGAATATATTAATAATTACATTCATTCACATTATGGAAAACTGAATTGTGTTTTCAAAAAAAAGTAATGTAACTGTTTAAGTCTATGAAGGAGAGCACCCTCAGATGCCAAAAGGTACAGGTAATCTGAAACTGAATTATATAGAGGGTAAAATCAAACACCCTGGTGAAATTTATGGAAAGCACTTGAATGTTCACTCATTCCCCCCTACTGTCTAAAATAGATGCCATTACTATTGTCGTGGGCAATCTTTAAGATGCTGCTTGTCCATTTCATCTTTCATAAAAACTTTGACATTTCTTGTTGCTCGCAAACTTTGCATTAAATGATTAGGACATTTTTTGCAAACCATAACTGAATTCTTACTAAGGTAAGGTAAGCTATGCCATTTTAATTAGTTCGTCTCCAATGAGAAATTTTCCTTGATAACTCTCCTCTTATGATAAATGAATTTGTCTACTGGGTTATGATTGAAACCATTGGCATTTTTAGTGCCAATGGTTCCATCCAATACGATCAGCACTTCCATCCTGAGCATGAGAACCTCCAGTTCTCAAGATGTAGTCGATTAACACAGTCTTTTTGACCAGGGATGGTAGGAGTTAATGAGAGAAAGATCATTTCAGTAAAGAGCAAGAGTGCTGAGCTTCATAAAGGGGAATGCTATTAAAAATATTACAGATTATACTTCAGAAAAGAGAAGTATTACATGCTGATAACCTCAAAATATTTTGGGTCAATAAAGTTACTTCCTACGGTTTTTCATGCATAAATTGAAATCAGAAATATGATTCTCTTCAACACTGGCTATATGGCTAATTTTAATTAGTATTTATTTGACTCATGGGATTCATAAAATTCTCCATCCCCAAGATATATCCAATCCAAGTTTATAAGAATCAAAGTCTTATTGTTTGGTATTTTAATGACCTTCCAAAACGTACATTTTTTTTGTTAGTACAGTGTGCTTGTGGTACAATTAGCACTGCTCTTCCTCTCATTTCCCCTATCTTGTGTACAAGAGATGTGCCTTCTTTTATGGTGATAGATCCATTCTTATTCTGTTGACTTCACTCTCATGTCATCACCCAGTGCCAGTGAAGTCACTCTGAGCTACTCTCTGTACTGTCATCTCTTGTTGTGGTCAACTCTTCAAATTTTTCTCCTTGCTGCTGTCTCTGAGATTACAATCTCCCTGGTTCTTTGGTATCCAATTCTGATTGCTTATTTTCTTTACTGCATTATATACATGAAATTAAATTTTGATAAATTAATGGCTAATTCACTTGATAAGATTATTATACACTGATAAACATCATTTGTTCACAATTCAGTATTACAGTTCCAAAGGTAAGTAAAAGAAGGCTAAGATTACACAAAGGACCAAATGCCAAGCAATAAGATCCAGAAGACAAAGTTTTTCCATCCACAACACCAGTGTGGTGGTTTGGGAGGGTCTGCTCAGCAAAAAGATGCTGAATTTTAAGAAGACACAATGAAATGGTTTATCAGAATTGTGTGAAATTTAAAATATTTTTCCTCTTATATTTTTTATAAAGCGCAACTAGAAACCATTACTCCCTCCAAACCCACTCCAAGTTACTCTACACTCTAGTCATTCATCCTCTCCATATCACTTCCCCTCCCTGAGAAAACTCCAAATTATTAAAATAAATTAAACCCATGATTCTATAGTCAAAGAAATTGTCATCCCCAACTAACTTGTTTCTCACAAATTGATCCAAGAATCTATTCCAATGATTACACATTCCACAGTGCTTATAATTTCACAGTTTATGCTTTTATAATCAAGCTGCTGAATATAATTATAAAAGAATCATTGTATGAAAACGAACACACACTTGGCTTCATACAAATACATGGCATCAAGGGGAGGTATTTGCCCAACTTCTTGATTCACCAATGCTACAGAGAATGGTATTTGTCATATCTATAGTATCTTGGATAAAAACTTAAAGGAACTCTAGAAATTCTATGGGTTACATATGTTTTTGTATGAAGTAGAGATATGGCTACTAGAAGAAAGATAGCAAGATCCAAGAAAGTCTTGAGACATGGAGATGAAAATGAAAGCAGGTTTCATTACCAATACCTTCTGATTCAAATTTTTATTTTATAACAGAAAAGACTTGAATAATAAGGTATTGCAAAGCATTAGAAGAAATGAATGATGGAAAGAAGACAAGCAAACTCAATTGGGTAATCCTTAAAGAAAAAGAAAACATTATCTGATAGTATTAGATAACTGAAAAGAAAGTCTAGGGTAGGAGAGCAGAGTGAGAGAGTGGTTATGAAAACAGAGAAAATATTGGAGACTCAGAAGGTTCCAAAATAGGAAGGATGATAATAGTGGACAGAATAATTAAAATTCTGCATCATGTGTAACCATAATCATTCTTTTAAGTTGGATAATACTAGTGCAATTGTCTAAACCTATGTTTTTTATTAGATTAACAGCTATTTATTCCCCTTTTATATGAAAATATGAATTCAGTCTTGAAGTTTTAATTAATTTCACTGTACATACATTGAAATGCAAAATTTATAAATGAAACAATTTCAATGACAGTAGACTTCGATCTTTGACTCAAGGATAACCATGAGTCTTCAGATCAGTGGTTCATTATGAAGGATCTAGGATACATTTCTTCAGAAATTTAACCACTCCTTAAATTTGTATCATTTTTGACTAAAAACTCCAAGTAAGACTAATATTTCCCATTTTAATTTATTACAGTCTACTAAAAATACAGGAACAGAATTTTAAACAAAATAAGTTCACTAACTTGAACATGCTCTTTACATTCAGCAAAAAGAGTTTATTCATGGTTACATGGACATCCATAAAATGGCAAATGAACTAGAAAAATAATTTCCTCAAATGAAAATTTAGATGTTTTTCATTCTGTCAGTTTAATAAAAAGCATAGAACCACTACCAGAGAGTTTGTTAACAGCAACAAAAAAAATTAAAATGAACATTAATTGGATTTACTATCCTTCTCTGCTAGACTTTACCTCAGGCACTCTCCCACTAACGCTCCACTACCATGGCCAGTGAATGATTGAGATATGATCTGAACAGGCTTCTCAAAGAATAAATTAAGACCAAAGCTATGCGGGAAAATGTCTCAATTACATAAGACTGCAATCCTCCTTTAAGAAAACTTAAATTAATCAAATTTCTTTTTTTTTGATAAGTTAGTGAAACCCACACTTCTTTCACTCACATAGGATTACAGGATCTGCTAATGACCAAATTGGTTTAGCTGGTTTCAGTATAGCAGCAACAACTAAGAAAATCTTATAATTTTGTAGATTACAATCATCAAGGATAATCAATGATACCTAATGTGGGGTGAGCTCTTGTGATGCCGAAACTTATCTTTACACTCTTATAGTAAACTTAAATTCGAGTACCTAAATTTTCAGTGCCTTTTCCTTTGTTTACATCAAGGGAGGCTCTACTTACTATTTCTTTATAATTGGAAGCATCAATGCCAACCTTAGCAGCAGAACACACCTGACTTACAAACCTGTCACCTTGCTCACAAAATACCGGGTCGAACTTCAGTATGATGATTCAATAGTAATAGCAGCAGGACAGCTGAAAGACCTGAGTTTATGAAACCCATCCTTTATACACAAATTATGGTAATTAAAGTTAAATTGACAAATTTTACAGTAAATGTACCTTATCATAGGAGTTTCCATCAACAGAAGCCTTGTTTATCTCCTCAAATGTTGAATTGGTGTCAGCATAGTCATCTTATTGTAAGAGGTAGCCATTCCAGTACTAACTCCTGCAGCAGTTTTGTATGTATGTCCATTTTCAGATCTTTGCGATATTCTTTCTTTGGTCTATTTTCCTTTTGCTTCCACCCTACTTTATACCAGGTTAAAACCTCATTCTGAATGCCTTTGCAGATGTCATACGATCCTCTTGTTAATTAATATTTTTCCTTGTTCATTTGATACTTTTCAAGTCCATGGTACTTTAACCCTATACTCCATACAAAGGTTTTAATTTATGAAAGTCTACATCAGTCACTTTAGATGTCAACAAAACTTTTTAAAGAAAGCTTTCTTAGCTTGCATTATTCAGACTCCTTACACTCAAGGAGAAACAGACATGAAAAAAGTCTGACTGAACCGGGACTTTAACCCGGGTCTCCCAATTGCCGGTCGGGCACCCTATACCTACAAAGTCTCCCAGACAGCATGGAGAAATGTTCTGTTCTGGTGGAACAGTTCGATGGATAGAGCAACCGACCGGCAATTGAGAGACCCGGGTTCAAGTCCTGGTTCTGTCAGACTTTTTTCATGTCAGTTTCTCCTTGGGAATTTTCCTAGGTGCACACCTTATCATGCCAAGTACCTAAAACCATAGACCTCCTTACACAACTTACATCAAGAGATATTCAACAACCAAATTAGGGGAAATTGACCTGGTGCAACCCCCTCTACTAAGTTTAATGAAGAGGTGGAAGCAAAAATGGTTTACTGCATGAGCTTTCTGTTTCCTGAACTCTCTTGAAGCAACCTAAATTTAGGTATTTAAGAGCAAACAATGTCTTTCAACTTTGACTTTCCTGTTTCTCAGAAAGTAGGCACCTTTATATACAATGAACAATGGTTACACAACTCTAAATAACAATACTTTTAAGTTACTTTTGAATGGTCATTTCTCAATCACTTCACTCCTCCAGCAAACTAAATATAAATTCTGATAGAATGAACTTAATCGAGGAGATTAAAAAATTTAGATATTAAAATAATTTTTTAAATCTATAGAAATATTAATCCTCCCAGTAAGACTCATTGTTTATTTTAACCATTTAACTTTACTTTTGAATGCATTAGAAACCTTACATAAATTCAATTTTTTTAACATTAATATTGAAATCAATTCTTGGTCCTTATGTTTGTTTCCTTTATCTTGAACATTAAATAATCAAGCTAAATGTGATGCATCTGAAAGTTTTCCATTGGCAACTTCTACTATTTTTTTCCAACTTCCTTGAATACCATTTTCTACGTTGCATTAGTAACTCAAGCTGTCATTTAAATTTTTAGTCCAGTAATTCACATAGACAAGAACTGCTACAGACTGATTTCATTGTTTTTCTTCAATAATTCTCAAAAAAAAATATTTCAGCATTGATCATTCTTTCTGCTCAAAGCAAGAAGCCATGGTGAACTTGGCAGCGATTTTTCACTAAATGATGGCCTAAAAATAAACAAAATTAATGATAAAAGAACAACTGTCTCAATGTGACATTACTTCAGCTGGCCCAAAATACAAGAATTATTACATTCTTGTATAAACACTGGCCAAAGCCAATGTACTCTTTAGCCTCAAAGACTAAAGGTGAAATTTCTAAGCTTATTTCGGTAAAATAGCACATCTTTAAGCACAGGAAATAGTAAATCCTTAACCAGATTAACAACAATACTATTAGCAAAGTATGAAAACATTAAACTTCATGTGCCACTGCTCATTCTTCAAAACCCACACCAGGAAAGAACGTTCTCCTTTAAAGAATAAGAATTACAGCATATGTTGATCACTTAATTTTTTATCTATGAAAACTAACATTTACTACATTCTCAACTTACTTTTTTTAAAAAGTGATGTGGGATACAGACACTAAAACATTTGATTCAATAAGGGTCAAAACAAAAGGTTTCAGATAAAAAAAATGAATTCATACACAAATCAATAAGCACTAAACTGTGGAAAGTCTGAAATATTAATCAGTGAACAAGTTAATACCTTTCATCTCCGAGTACCAACTGGATGAAATACAACCTTCATATGTAAGGCCTTAAAATCACTACTTACCTCACTTCCTTGAAAGTCAGATTTAATGTTTCATTGACATTGCTACTTGGCACGATTGTTTGCTTGAATAATTCTAGTAAATAAGAAAATATTCATCTTTAAATCTTTTTTAATGTACAATAAACCCACTCAAGCTTAACATTGTGGAGAAATACCATGAAGTAAGATGTCAAAATATCTACATTGCAGTATGAGTGCCAACAGTTTACAATTTCAAAGGAAGAAACAAGCCAGCCTGTTCTAAAAAGGAATCGGCAGTCAACATTTTAAGCTTGCTTTTGAAAGAAACTACTCTCAAATCTTTTAGAGCCATACAAAAATTGCAACACTTCCTTCAATTTATAAATACAATAAGGCTTAAGAGCCACTGACCATAAATTTATGGTTCATCTTGTGTTGGCACCACACCTCAGAATGTTCCCACATTTATCAATCTATAAAAAAATCTATCTTTTACTCATTAATAGGAAAAATAACTGGAATACAATCAAAGGAAACTCTTGATCAAAATGCAGTTTAATCTCTAGGCAATCACATTGCCCATTTTTCAATGTACAAAAAGTCGATCCATAGTCAATTGTCTCCTGTACAGATTGCTATTCAGTTCCCTCAAATTCCTAATTGGATAAAATTGTCAGCATCTTTGTCAATCTTAAACAAAAAAAAATTTTCAAACCCCTATAACAGGTACTCTTTGTGCTGCAATTAACTGAACCATCCAAAATCTGCTTGAGATCAAACATTTTGGCTTTCACTTGGAATGAGGGTAAATTGCAGCTGTACATGCTATGCATCTGAGTAGTTCTGAACCTACTTTTATAAAAGAATTAATATTGGGCAGTGAGCCATGGAAGTACTCCATAATACTTTTTCTAGATGTATATCCTTTTGCCTTCACATTTCATCATAGGTCCATCTTAGATTTTAATGAAATAAGGAAAATAACTCCATTATTTTCTGAGAAACAATAGAAAAATATAAACTCAGTCGCAAACATTCCTTACTTTGAAGGTTATCTATCTGCCTATGTTCCCAGATATTTTTAGTCAAGACTTTTTCACCATAACCAACTTGTAAGAATGACGTTAATTTACAATCCAATCAGGTATGCTACTAAGTCAGTAGTTATTACAAAGTAATCATTCAAGCCAATATAAATTGTCTTGAATCAAGATGTCACATCTCTGCATTTCTCTGTTCTAAAGTAACTTGATGGCATTCTTTTATGATGTGCGTAATCTATTTTACAGCAAGTTGACAGCTTACCCTCTAAATAAAAAGGTGCACGAGGAAACCTAACCACAAAATAAAATTTGTTTTTCTTGCATGTAATCGTGCAGGGAAAGTCTACGTTCACCACCCTACTAGATTACTGCACCATTGCCATCCCTAGGCCTACCTGGCCTAGTCATTATCCCTAAATTGAAAAATATATTCCATAATGGACAGGAGGTACTAACATAAATCCATGAAAGAATGACACCTGCCTCTCTCCATAAGAGCACACACTCAAAATATAACTTCCATTAAGTCATTTTAACACTGGGAAAATAAAAAGAACAACATAAATAAACATGCTCTCTCCTGTAAAATATTTCACCTAAAACTTGTCCATTTTTCAACTCAATCTCTAAATCACAAGTAAATTTGTCTCTTGTGCATCTTACTTCCCTCTACCGAGGTTTCGTATCTTCGATGCTAGGCTCTTCCAAATAAAAATAAACCCTTACATGCTTGTACGCCACATACAGCACACAATTTAGGGGAAATTAAAGAAATTGCTTCCAAAGAGAGCACAGACACTTGGATCTTCTGTTTCTTGCCAATAACATAGACTTGCAAAAACTTATTACTTGGAGATGTTGCCTAAAATGAAAGAATCTTTTATTAGAAACAAATAACAAAATAATTTATATAAAAGGAGAATAATTTCAGTTGGACATACCGGCAGCTGCCGTATTATTTGACATTTGTTGTTGTGATGGTCCCCAGCCTCCAAAGTTTCCTCTGCCTCTGTTACTTTGTCCCCCTCTGTAACCACGGTAGCCACCTCTGCCAAACATGTTCCCCATCCCACGATTTCCATAATAACCTCTACCTCTGTAGCCACCTCTTCGGGCTGATGCAACACCAAATGTTTCTGAGTTCAACTTCCTCTCTTGTCTCCAGTCTGTTCTCTGTGAATGCCTACAAGTACAGAAAATATTAGCTTCAACTGAATTTCAAGCATATCTTAAGTCTCCATGTACATCATTCTTAACAAAAGAAACTTTTTTTAAGAAATAGTAATATGCTCTACGGTGGAATCTAGAATGAACAGAATTACTGTATTTGCATTAACTGACAACTAATTTACTCCCAGACTTCCAAAGACAAGTGGATTTGTTTCAGAAATTGAAAAAAATACCATGTCAATTGGACTGCATATTTTTTATATTTGTTTACCAGTATGGGTATGTACTACATACATAGTAAAATTCTGTTGAGATAAGATTAAACTCACAAAATGGTCTTCAGACTGGTTACCTAAATTTGGCCTTAAAAAGCAACAATGCCACTGCAGCATAAACTGCAAGAATTTGGAGTACAGAATTCAGGTTTATGTTACAAATTTACTTGTTTCTCCACCAATTAATGAATTTTTGATACACTGAATTATTATTATTGTCCAAAATAAATTCCCCCCCCCCTATGGTTCTGTAAAAAGGTCTTACAATCACACAAACATGATATGTAACTTAACTGAACAAAATCAACTTCATTTTAGATGCTTATTGAAGACAGACCAGTTATAGACATAGTGAACAGCACACAAGAAAAACTAATTCAAAAACTAGAAAATGAATTTAGTAAAGGATAAATATTTAAGGCCAAAGAAAATTTTTCTGAAAAACATCAGTAAATGAAGCACTTTATGCTTTCTGATAATTTTTAATATATCAGATAATGTAATTANTTGCTGGGTACATATGTAGATGTAGATAAATTTCTATGTAGCATTGGACTTATTAAACACTGATAAACTACATAAAGATCAGATATGATATTAATCATGATAATACACATTTCAACCCTTCATAACTAACAAAATCAAAGTTTTCAATACATCCAGTTACTTAACAATTGATCAGAAAATTTTCATGCATTTAGGTTAAGTAAATTTACAACTCAAAATGACATACCACATTACATGACATACGACATTTTACAAAATAAAATACCTTGCTCAATATAGACTCAACAGAAATGAAGTCACATGATTTCTTTAATTCAGATAAAACATGAAAATTAAAGTCAATAAAATAACAGGTAGACTGGATTGTACTTTTTCCACATTTAATTTCAGATGACCGGTTTGGAAAGAGTACAATCCCGTCTACCTGTTATTTTATTGAAGATTGAGTTCCTCAAAACTACACCTTCCTCCATGGATTTTGTTTTTAAAATTAAAGTCATCTCCAATTACAGAAAATTGACTATATTAAGCACCGTTGTCTCCCAAGTTTACATGGATCCTTCACAATTGATCCTATAAATTTAATTTGAGCAATTTGTAAATGTTACTTCAAGTTCTTAATTCTAAGATTTAACTTCATCCTCTTCCTCAAAAATAAACCTATTCCATGCTCTAAAAGGACCCTATTATTATTTTAAATAGTCTTGGTAAAACAAAGGGAAATTTAGCTTATAGCATAAAAAAGTCTTATAAATGTGGCTAATAAAAACCTATCACCAAGATTACAATTAGTAATATGGCCAAGCAAATTGCGAATTCTAAAGCAAGGTTTGTAAATTACCTATTTTAGGATGAACGTACCTATCCATAGCAAGAGACCAAGGAAACATTTCCTCCCATTCACTTTGATACAAAATAACTTAAGTCAAATCAACCAAGAAGAATTAACGAGAGAGCTTTAAGTAGAAGGAATATGAAACCAAGTAAAGCTCCAAGTAAAATAATGTTACAAATTATGAATAGGGGAATCACCCTATATGAAACAGACGAGGACATTTCTTATTTGCATGTCCATTTCTAACAGAAAACTTTAATAGGTAGGCATAAAAGGACTCAAAATTAGACAATATAAGGCATCATGAAGAACAATAGAATGGTAGGGAACTATCCAGAACATGGCCAGACCATTCACAGAAAGTTAAGGATTAGATGAGCTAACGTCGAACAAAGTTTAATTTAATAGCTACACAGTTGAGAAACCTAAAATATTATGTGAAAAGCAGTAAGAAAGACTAAGAGCTTATTATAACAAAGGACAGACATAAGGATAATTCCTAAAATAAGCGACTAAAATTTCCACTTACCCCTTACTCCTTTCAACAGCTTCACAACTTATATTATCAAAGAATGACTTAGATTTATCATAAAATATGACATCAGATTCATCTTCCTGCTCCCCTTCACCAATTGCAGTTTCATTTCCAGAGTCATCCTTCTTATCTTCGCCATTAACTTTAGGTGATACAGCTGAAATAGAACAGCTAGTTTAGACACGTGATAACACAGGTGAAACCTAAAGCTTGCAAGCAAGGCTCAAAAAGAGTCAATTGTACTTTGAAAAAAATAATCTTCACTGGGTGAATGCTAGTGTCACAAGACACGTAAGATTAAACCTAGTGAAAGAACGAACAAATTGCCCAAATGGCCAAACCAGAAGTCAAACCTGGAACCCAATTATTTCAAGGCTAGAATGCTAACTCCTACACCAAGCTTAAAAAATCACATTGTCCTTCCAGTATATCTAATACATTAGAAGGTATCTAAATGATTGAATCTTAATTAAAATCTCAATTGCGCAAATAATGAAGAAGTGAAGCTTTCTCTTATACACCAGCAACTATCATTTTGCTGGATGTAATTATAATCTCATAAGGATTAGGTCTTCTGTGGTATCCATTTTAATGTAACTAATAAAAGGTTTAATTTAACTATGAAAATATCTTCTGTAGATGTACAAACAACATTAACAAATGTTGCAAGTTTCTCTCAAATGTAATTGTAAGTAATGGTATTCTCAAATTAAAATTTCATAGAACATTCTAATCATAAATCTTTTGGATGGATTCCCGCATAAGAAAATGAGCTCACTTAACCTCCAAAAACAAGCCAATTTAGTAGTTAGTGATATTCTGCACATCTATGAATAGTCCTAGGTAAATTATAGTCAATAAACAAGTTGTGTAATCATATAATCATAAAAGGGTAAAATAATACAATTATAATACTTAATATTAAATGATAGCAAAGGAGATTAAACAACTTACAGGAAAATTAATAGAAAAGACAGAAAAACTATACTTCCACAAACCATATCAAACACTTCAGAAAATCAGAATTGGCATAATTACTAAGAATCTAAAACTTAATTCCCTAGAATGACAATATTAACCAGTCTCAAGTTAACAAATATAAAGAATACAGACATTTCACTTAGTAATTAATTGCTGGTTATAAGGTGTTTAGAAAATTTTCTAACTTGCCCTAATAATTAAACTTCTTCATAAAATTAAACACTCCTTAGCATTGCTGTATATTTGCCCAGTACTTCATTAGCTGTGTCTTAGCATAGCACTGATGGCCTACGTAAGACAAGCAAAGCACCTCCTCTCTGGCAGACATCTCAAAATTTAAACATTGCAAAACTACTCCCATATTCAGAATCCCAGCATTAAGGGTCTCTAAATTCTTTGCAAAAATTTTCATGTAACCTATGCTTTTATCTGTGCTCAATGATGCTATGAGAAGCCATAGTAAAAATTGCTAATAAGAATCTCAAATGACAATTACAATTTAAATAATCTTGAGAACAGAAAGGAGGAATGAATCAAAAGGAACTATAAAATATGGGGTAGATTCCAAGGGTCCTTCTCTTAAACATGAGGAAATTGTTTGGATTGATAAATTTTAAATACCAATTAATTACTAGTACTTACTACACACACAAAACTGGATGCATACTAATTATAGATTGCACCCCCTGCCACATACCGAAAGGTGGCTTGCAGGGTACATATGTAGATGTAGATAAATTTCTATGTAGCTAGAAAAATAAACCTTTAAATTTTAGTAGTTTTATTTTTCAATAAATCTAAGCCTCAACAAAATTTTAACATAATTCCCTTATACAAATATATTAGCAAACTTAAAATTTGGGAATTGAACAAGAAATTTGATATTTTTTTAAGAAAGCTCCACAGGAACCTTTCCCCACAGATGTCAAAAGAATAGTCCTAAAGCCTGACCAATGTGGCAATGTAGACTGCTAATAAAGATAAGCAAGAATTTTCCTCTGATTTCGAGTCAATGTTATCAGGAGAAACCATCCACAGAAGCAAAGCACGATGACCCCCTGAACCACCATTTAGTTCAAGTTCAATAAAGAGTTGCCAAAATAAATGCCATAATTCATACTACAAAAGCTATCATAACATCACAGCCTGAGGCAGACGTCACAGACTGAGATAAAAGAAACATTTTTCACTACAGTCGAAAGACTACATTCATGTAAGAATTGCCAATTTGGCTGCTGAAGTTTCAGAAAAGAAAATCAGCACATACAAATATGCCTATTATAATTTATTAATGTAATTCTCATAAATTATATTATACCAATAACAATGATTAAAAACTAACTACATAACATTTAAAGCTTGCAATGAGATGGTCTCTTCTTAAGCAAATAACCTCAATCATCCCTGAATGACTGATTTCACATTTTGCAACATGCCATTTAAAAAATAAGTTTAAAATAATATCTCGCTGTTAAATTAGTTTGAGTTACAATCATGTGAATCACTTACCAGAAGATACAGGTGCTGGGGTTGAAGCAGTGGTTTCAGATACAGTGGGTGTAGTTCCTGTTGAAGTTATCTTCATCTTTCCTAGCTGACTTTTCAGCTCTTCAAACTCCTCGTTGGCTTGTTCAAAATCATAGTCTCCCTCAAACTTGAGCACATTTTTATTCTTTGACTGCTGCTGCTGGTTCCTATTTGAGAAACTTGGACCACCTCCACTCCTACCTCTGCCTCTCCTTCCACCAGCTCCTGCACCGGTGTTTCCTCCTCCGGTACCTCCTCCTCCTCCACCACCCTGAGATTGACCTTTCCATCCTCCACCTTGGCCTCCAGAACGTTGCTGGACTCTCTGTGGTTGGGGAGCTTGATACTGTTGTTGGCCCCAGTTACTCTGCTTTCTACAATTAAAACAAGAAGAAATTAGGAAACTAATGCTCTAAGTAAATGTAAAAAGCTTAAATCATCAAGGATTAAAATAGAATGTAGAGTGAAATCCAAATAGGGGATAACTTAATGGAAGACCATAAATGAGGCGAGTACACAACTTGGTAGCTTCAAGTTTATTTTTCTGAGACCAGTTTCCCTAGCACACTAGTGAAACTAGCCACAAGAACTTTTAAGTTAAAACCTTAAAACTACTAAGCTGTACTCTCTCCCCTCATTGAATGCAGAAGATGAAGTAGACAAAAATTCACAGACTTATCACAGTATTTAAAGACTAATTATATATGAATTTAAATAAAATCTATACAGTTAAGAGAAAAAGCTTTAAAAATTGAAATGTTGATAACAATAATTATACAGATAAATACATTCCAAAAGTCAGTTTTGAGTTAAGCAAAACCAAGACCAAAGCTTGTTTCAAATTGATACAGCCAAATTAGATTCAGAAATATAACTTTAATTTGATTGCTATGAATGGAATTCATTCATAATCAATTCATTCCCAGAAATTATCTAAAATATCACTTAATCTAAAAAATAGTTATGCAAGCATGACAAGAAAATTTAATTTACAAAGCAGACCAAGTACAGTTGACTAAACAGCTTCTTCAAATACTAAGCCGCAATTTCTAATAACTTCATATAAATGAGAAAATGTATACAGGAAATAAGTACACAATACATAGGAAAATATAAAATTTTTGAAAAATTATTGTTCATTAAAATGGGTTTTCTTCAATCTTTCTGTTGATGTCAAATACTGTTGAATTATTACTGATTATTGCATTTATTTCCAATTATTAACCATTCAAGATAATCTTCTACGAAGTAGAAGCCAGCTGAGATAAATAACCTATAAATTAAATGCAGGTGTTAGCCATTTACTCAGTTTTCAGGAAATTAAGTTTTATTCTTCATCTCTGTCCAATGCAAAGTGTTCCAAATATTAGCAAATGTAGAATATGAAACAAATATAATAACAACCAAATATTCAAAACTTGACTATTCTGGTTTATCATACTTCAAGAATATTTATAACATCAACAGAAACTAGCTGTGAAATCTCACTGTCGTTAACTTTTCTCTAAAGATTATCTAACCACAATCCTCCATAATTCTTTCAGTTCTTCCAAATTCTAAAATGCTATCTAAGTATTATATTTAAAAAAATTGAACTGCATCAAATTGTTAATAAAAAAGAATCTGCTGGTAAAATATAGTTTAGATTTTACAGTGAAAATCTGTTTCACAAACAATGAAATTCGTAACATGTGCTCATGCTCAGACTCAGCACAAGTCCTTACAAATAAGTTCTGCAACATGAGATTAATTACTGAATCTCTGCAATAATTTCTTCCTAAATTGAAATTACTAACATCTAACAAACATTCAACTAAGACAATGGAAGATGAAATATAACATTGGGCTTTCACAAAAATAATTAAAAGCACCACTTCAGTTTTTTATATCAACGATGCTACAATAACCCAAAATTCATAAGAAGCAACTTTTCCGACTTAGTAGTCTCTTAAAGCTCAGGGATAAAACATACCATCAATTCTGAAGGTAAAGGATAAACATTTCATTAGAACTCTTAAATTACTTTGGCAGAAGAAGCGCAAACAATTGAGTTTGACAAAACACAAAACTTAGCAAATCCTAAGAAAATGTAATTACAATCATAATTAGAAAAGAAAATATTTACCCCTCCCATCCAGAGTGTTGTTGCTGTTGCTGCTGCTGCCACTGTTGGCCTTTCTTCTGTTGCTGCTGGCCATCACCACCATCTTTCCGAGAGGAACTTACTTGAACACCTTGATCGATGGTGGGAGACTTCCTAGTTACACCAGGAACTGGTGTTGCTGTTGATGACCGCGATCCCCCAATCAGCTCTAAAACAGAAGCTGAAACTGGATTCATGCTGTCTCATTTAAAAAAAAACATCAAACCCAAGACCACAGCAGCCATTACAGGATTGCCAACATGCACAAGCGACAAAAAGCATGGAAAAGCAAGAAGCAAATCCCTTTCAGATGATTGCAAAAACTTAGCAGCAATCTGCTACGAAATATGAGTCATGCAGTAAGTCGAGATTGATAATTGAGTGTCCCTAACAAAAACAAAACAAAATTTCCATGAAATTACTAAGGAGGAGATTCTTAAATTCCGAAAGATAGGGAAAGTTTGATCATGAGAAGCACAGACATTCTTCAAGAACCTCAATTATTCAAGACTAAAACCAACATTGTTAGACTATCATGCACTACTAGTTTAATGGTAGTATTTAAAAAATTAGATTTTGGCCCCAACAAATAAGACCAGAACATCAATTAAGAATATTAAGTATCACGGGAAAATGGATATTAACATTTATTTAACTTCACTATATATTGTATGGTTAGTAACTAGTAAAATTTCATGTCAGAATATCATACATTTATAGGAAATCTGTCATGAATAATTTACAGTGAATTAGAAAACCATGAACTATCAGAAGAGATCAATGTTGTTGACTAAACATTTTAACTATTTTTGGGACCAATAAATTAACAATTACTAACATACATGACATTAATTCCAATTATTATGTTAATTACATTGGACACAAAGTTCAAGACATTAAAGAAACCACCACAATCACCATTGCCATTTATAAAAGAACCTTAATTATTTCTGGATGAACTTCAAACTGACTTCAAACACAGCATTACAGTTAGTACATTTCCAAACCAACAAGAAGGGTCAAGTTAATGCAAAAACACTGATAGGCTTTCATAAATTCGTTAGTCTAAACTAAATCTAACTTTCTGGATAAGAATATCTCCATAGAGACTAGAAAGAATCAAATTTAGACTAAAATGAACTCAATGTATTAATCACACTCTGGGCATAACAAGTATAACTCCATGAAAGCCAACGACAAAATTAGTTTGCCATAACTTCTGTCTTCCTAATTCCCATCCTAAAAGTTAAATCCATGACTTTTCCACTGCTTCCCTCTTAGTTAAAAATGATGTACCCAATTTATTAAAAGATAATGAAGCATTCACTAATTGTTGAACTTAGTAGTTTCAACCTGAAAGCCTTTTCATAACTTTATATTCTAATTTCTGAAGATATAACAGCATTGATGGTTAGTTTCTAAATATTTCATCACGCAGTTGGATACAATAATTAAGGAATCGAACATTGAATTGAAACTATACAGTAATTCCCTTTAGAGGAATTTATTATTTCAACAGCAAGTCCTAATAGAAACTTCATTAACAATTATTCCCCTACCACCACAGCCTATCAAAAAAAATGCTTGACCTTATGCAATATAAACTAAATTGCCCAATTCATTAAAAACTGAAAAATTCAATAAAAATCTTTGAAGCTAAGCCTAATTCAAAATCTTCAGTAATTCTCTGTAAAAGCTCATTTTACAGACAGATCTTCCTCCAAATGTTTCCATTTTAACAGCCTACCTACCCACCTTTCACAAAACAAAAGCAGAGATTAACATTCAAGTATTTCCCAAACAACAGTTTATGCCCATTCCTCCTCAACTTGTTGTACCATAACCCAATGCACGGGTATCATTACTAAACAAAATTAACAGCATCATTAAATTATTTATGAGAATGCCTTTCAGCAAGTTTCTTCATGAACTTGCATTGCCATTCGAACACTATCTCCACTCAAAAAATACCATTATTATTTCAATTAAAAATTCTGTAATAAATTAAAATGTGGCAGCATTCTTACCTTAAATGTATGATATTAATAATCGGTTTCAATGAAGATGGACATTAGTATCTGTAGTGTTAGAAAAGCTTCCAAAGCATACATTGGAATGTATCACATGAGAAAATATTAGTTGAAGGTACATTAGTAGAAAATGAACTGCAAAATATTAATTATTCAACAAAGAATATCTCTTAAGTTAACTTCACAATCATTACAAACATTTCTTGTAACCTGTCTACAGATGGTGTCAAATGCAGACAGTAAAAAAATCAAATGGGAATCCAGTAGAACATCTTATATAAACCAATCAAACTCTCCAAACTGGAGAGAAATGATATTATCCCATTTTAATTTGATAGCCAGATGTTTTTACGAATAGGTATTCAAATGAGTCACAACCACCACCCAGAAGCATCTAAATACTAAGATACAACATACAACAAAATTTACTACGATTGACTACGAAAAGGCACTTGTCAACTCAAAAAAGTGATAAAACTACCCCAGGCCTTTCTTGCTACGACTGCCTAAAACTTAATTCAACATGAGAGAAAAGCCTAGATTTCTACAGCACTAATGCATAAAAGCAACGGGAGAATCCTTAAATCATGACAAACTAAATCAAAATTATTACACTGCTTCCTTTATTGTTGATAAATACGCATATTAAGAACACGAAGCCTTGAAGAATGCAGCAGATACACGAGCTTGAGCAAACCGTCCCATGCCATGCTTAATTTGACAGGAAACTCGCGAACCTTGCTCCTTAGTTGGTACTGGCACCTGTGAAGGCTGTTGCGGCATCTGCAGCGGGGGACTCAACTCACTTAGCTGTTGGTTCAGTTGCTTTTGAACTCCTGTTACAGGATTGCCCCTCGGGACACCAATACCTGGGGCTAGGTTAGTTCCTGGAGGAATACCTCCAAGGTTGCCGTACGATTGATATGCAGAGGCGAATGCCTGACCAGCATACTGCCCCAATCCTCCTTGTCCAAGATGGCTGAGGGCTGCATGGGAGAGGCCTGGGTTCTGGTAGGCAGATGGTGCCAGAGGCGGCACCGACAGCTAAATGTAACCAGAGATGTTTGGTCGCAAAACTGAATTGCTAAGAAAAGTTTCTTTCCACAACTGGCATCGCTAATTGATACGTTTACCAATTCAAAGCTTGGCGTATAGAAAATATAAAACTCTAGAGCCTATGGGAGAATATGTACGAATTAAGGAATCTAGTTACGCGGCTCATTTAGACTGACATCTCGCAGGATACAACAAAGTGGGACGTTCGGTCAAATTGCCAATACTTACGAAACATAACCAATATATGCCTTCGGATTTGCAAATTAATGGGAAAGAAATTCTCGTTAGCAGTTCTGTACTCATATTCGTCATAACGTCATATTTCACTTCGAGTGAAAAAAATTGTTCGCCCTCGAACACGTAACTTAACACTTAAAAGTTTCTGATCAAACAGTGAATTGCAGATATAATTAAAATAATATATTCAAATATTTTACCTGTACAATGGCTGGATCATTAAGAGGAGGATTGTTAACCACTCTAATATCTTTAATGTCAGATCCTCGAAAAAGAATGTAATCGTATATTTCGTTCTGCGGTGCTACAGGAAAAGTACATTCTCGATCCTCGGTTCCAAATGATCTTACTGCAAGCAAAAAAAACGATTAATAGACTAAACAAAATGCATAACAAACTTATGTGACCCATCGACTAATGTCAAATTGGACATACTATACACCACTAAGCGTTATTTATGCGACTCTGTTTAAAAAGCAGTATTTTTCAAATATCTAAATACTAAGCACAATAACATAGTAAATAGCACAAGAAAATTGAGAAAATCATTCATTAAGTTCAACTTCGTCGGTAAATAACACTCACCTTGAGCTAACGCAATCGTGCATTCGTGGGGATCTACGGTAAATAGTCGGCCTTCATACCTAATATCAGATTTAGATATTAGACTTATTTTGCTCCCTAATTCTGGCATTCCTTGACTCATGATGAATTAAATTAATGAACCGCACGATGACTAGGATGTTACTGGATATCCCACAACATCGGAACTAATTCTGTTTTCGCACTAATGGCGTTTGGTCTTGCTTTTGTGTGACGTCACGACTGTTAAAGTCAAAACAAAAACTATCCCCACACAAAGCTTCCATTCACAAGATATCAGCTGCATCATAATAAAATATTTTATGATTTATATTTTATTTGATAATAAAGGTTGGTAAAATTCAACTTTTACAAATTCGAATTAAAGTCTTTCGCTATCCTGGTTTTGCAGACTTCTCTGCCGAACATGGCCGCCACAGTGACGAGGATCTGCGGAACCGGGCTCCTGAAAATAAATAATGGAACCCTTTTGCAACGGGTAGGCGTTTATTATCTCACTACTACTCGTATTTAGTAATAAGCATGAATTATTTTATGAAATATTAACAGTTTAATAAATAGTGAATGGCTGGTCACCACCGACCTATAAAAGAGTCAACTAAGTCTTGAATAGGATCATTATGTTAACCTTACAAAGTCAATTTTCCTTATCCTTAGAATAATTCGACAGCAGTTGAAAATTTCTGATATATATGTGATATGTACTAAGATCTGCAAGTTGCTGAAAAATGTCTTTTAAAGAGGTCATTCGATAGCATGTTTTAAAAAGTATACGATTTCTTTTGTCAGGCAAACTTTTCCTCAGCGCGAACATGGTCCAGGGGCCGAAAAGCAGTGAGTTTTTAATGACAAAATTGGTCTAACTCTATTGAATGTAATCTTATTCACTAATTCTATATTAATGTTATATAGTTCCTTGCTACAATCGGAGTACTAGGTGGTGGTGGAGTAGGATTAGCTCTGGCATTAGATCAATCAGTTAAAGCCTCAGATTTGGAGCTTCATGCTCCTAAAAATCCATGGAGCCATAACGGAATATTTGCAGCGTTAGATCATGCAAGGTGATGCATTATTTAAGTTTACTCGCTGATTTTCGGTGTTACTGGATCGGTCACAATTTTATCTATGATTTTCATGTGCTTGTAGTGTCCGACGAGGCTATGAAGTATACAAACAAGTATGTGCTGCTTGCCATAGTGTTCAGTATTTGGCATATCGTAACCTTATCGGAGTCACACACACTGAAGCAGAAGCTAAAGCTGAGGCTGAAGAGATACAGGTTTGTAAAACTATTGCATTATATTCTTCTATCTCCCGGAGGCATCAATTCCTTTTGAAGTGGTCCAAGCTTCGTACACATCTATTATATCTTGAATTAAAGTAATCCGCTTGTAATAAATTGTAATCAATATAGTGTATAACCCAAGGTTCATCTACACTAGAGCTTGAACTGTTACACAAATTGTGAAATTATTATGTGAAGATATGTCTCACTCTTAATTTCCAAAGCCGTGGAGCCCTTCCCTGCATACCCCAAAATTTATAATGATGCCATTTGAATAAATTTTGGTTGTGAATTAGCTATGTGGTAATGAATTCTGCATGATAGAGTATAAGAATGATAGTTGGTTTACTGAGCTTCTACTTTTCTATTTAACAGGTTCGAGATGGGCCAGATGAAGAGGGAAATTATTTCATGAGGCCTGGTAAATTGTCTGACTACTTACCAAAGCCCTATCCTAATGAGGAAGCTGCACGTGCTGCCAATAATGGTGCCTACCCTCCTGATCTGAGTTATATAACTCTGGCTCGACATGGAGGAGAGGTAAGTTTTAGGCTGTTAACAAGCTTAAAACTTATTTGATAAGCTGCTTATAAAAATCTAACTGCCCGAATAACAAGTTGGTAGCACAAAAGAATTTTATGAGAAGAGTTCAGACATTTTGAATTCTGTCA
This sequence comes from Ladona fulva, assembly GCA_000376725.2. NCBI lineage: Eukaryota > Metazoa > Arthropoda > Insecta > Odonata > Libellulidae > Ladona > Ladona fulva. Next base: position 1,364,114 of record KZ308134.1, on the reverse strand, counting down.
TGATTCACTTTTCTCATTATTTTGTCCATGATTAAGCACAGATTCTGTGGTCTGTTTTCGTCAGTGGAATCGTTTTATTTTCTTATGACCTGTTACAATGCTATTTCTGGAAATTGTCAGTCGATCCTAACCAGAATCCTTTATTTCAGTACTGCAAGTTGTTCGTCACGCTTTTAAAAATGGAAACTCTGAAGCAAATCTTTAATCTCTCATTCTTTTCTGATATATCTCAAGTACTTCAGTTTAAATTTTTGATGATCTATTTAATGCCCTGAGTACTGGTAAACATTGTAGAATATTCTGTCTTCCGCCATCTATTACTGTTAATAAGAAATAATCACTTTGAAAGTAGTATACTAATAATTTTAATTATGTCATGCAGAGGCACATCCAGAAGTTTTGCTCAGGGGGGTGAACTTCATTATTGTAACCAATCTCCCATTAAATTTGTAATGCAAACTAATCAATTCTCTTCATAAAAAGGTATAACCTATAAAGAAATGTTTTAGCATAGAAATATGTATTGATAAGACCCTTGAGAGTTTGGTTCTGAATAAATACTCATAGAAACTTTGGGCGGACTTAAGCTCATCCGCTACCCCCCTAGGTGTGCACATTATATCATGTATAGCCAAATACTTGGTGAAAATGAGGAATAATGGGAGTAATTATTAGATGCTTTCTTTGAACGACAACCTTTAAGGAATGAAAATCTCCTACCAATATTTGTGTGCATTCATATCTTTAGTCTTTCTTCTTGCACACCAAGTAAGTGTGGTAATGAAAGAATGGGAATTCTAATTTCTTTTCTGCATAGGACTATATTTTTGCTCTGCTGACGGGATACTGTGATGCTCCAGCTGGAGTGAATCTCAGGGAGGGTCAGTACTACAATCCATACTTCCCAGGTGGTGCCATAAGTATGGCCCAGGCTTTGTATAATGAGGTGAGTGCATTGCAAAATACAGTGGTGATCATTCCTTTTAAGAGTGAGATTTAATTGACTGAAATTGTTACTGATATGTAAAGTGGCCATTGTCTTCAAAGTATTTTGAATTGTACCGAATAATTAATAGTATTGCTCAATATAATCATTTGTTCCAATGTTTTTTATTGTGAGGTAAGAATTTCTAAGTTAAACGTTTACCAAGTATGGAAAATAAAAGAAGTTAGCCAGTTAGTTTGAGTCATTATTGAATGATGGCCTTGGCATTTTTTCATCTTTAAATCTTTTAAAGATGAAAATATTATAATATATTGCTCACAATCTTTATAACAAATGATATCCTTTTAGAGAAATGAAATGCCTATGAAGTGGAATTTAGTGAGAATTTCCTCTAGTTCTGCCCAATTTGTGGGGCATTAGAAATCATTTCTTTCAAGGTCAGGGTAGAAATTTTGATTGAATTGAATAAAGATGAAACACTATTTTCCAGAATATGAAGCAGGTATTTTGTTGTTTTTGTTGATTCAAGCATTTATAGTTCAATGTAAAGTATAATATGAAAAAATTATATCTACCTTCATACAGTGAACAGATGTAACAATATTATTGCAGGTGATGGAATACTCTGATGGTACGCCAGCCACTGCCAGTCAGTTAGCAAAGGATGTTTGTACATTTTTGAAATGGGCCGCTGAGCCAGAGCATGATGACCGCAAGAAGATGACATTGAAGGTGATATTTTGTTTGTTTACCCTTTCCATGTAATGATTTTTGTTAATCATTTTAAATTGCTGCATCAAATGTCTACTTGTCAGTGTCTACAAAAAATATTTTTCACCTAAAATTTGTTTCCACTTCTTTGCAGGCAATTATGATATTCTCATTCTTGTTGAGTATCACCTACTACATTAAGAGGCACAAGTGGTCAGTTATCAAGAGCCGAAAGATAGCCTTTAAACCATCTTCAAAGTAGAGGTGCAAATTATAGTTAAATGTGGATGTTGGAAACTGTAGTAGATTGCAAGATCCAGCCTTTGTCCCGCAAACTTGTGTGTGAATCCAAGGTTGCAGGTCACAACCGGTGTAAATAAAAGTGAAATTGTTAAAAGCAGTATCATTAGGAACCAATTAAATTAACTTTTGTAATTTTAAGCATTTTCTTTTATGCACATAATTGCTCAATCTGGCTACTATTTTGACGTTTCTTGGCTATCTAACATGAAAAAGTTGTTTTACATAACGGAATTTTTATGTATTATACATTCATAGCCGACTGAGAATAACTTGACTATTTTCAGTTAGCTAATGGGATTATGAGCAATTATTGTAATGTTATGGATTATGAAAATATGAATAAAAGTGGATTGAGCAAAATGAATGCTTTGTTCAAGGATTTGTTTCATACAATCCATTATGAGATTTTTTACTATACTTCAAATTTTTTGTTGTCAGTTATCTAGGAATAACTGGTTATGGTTTTTCCATAAAATCCTGGCTAATAATCAAATTGGTATTACCTGTGAGTGTTTCCATTTAAGTATGCTCAGTAAGATTTCTATAGTTTTTATGAGATCATTTTCTAACTACCCTTATAATTGTATTATATATATAATTTACCTGATAAGGGTCTTAGAGAAGGTGATTGATCTATGTTCATTGTAGGTCCTCAAACAAATGTGACCACAGCCATTATTCTTCGAGTTTCTATTACTGCTGAGATAATGTAAATCTTTAAGTCAAAGAAGAGTTTGTGATAAGTACGAAGAGTTTACTCATAGAAGTTAGAGGTTGATTGCTTGCTAAAATGTAATGAAGAGTACCTTCATTATTTTACTGCATGTAATAAAGTATGCAAATACGGGCCTATTAGCAAGAATTATTGAAAAGTGATACTTATTTTACTTGTTAGATATTGAATATCTTCAACTAAAGTAAGCTCTAGAATAGGATATTGAAGCAATCTTAATTTTGGAACTTCTATTACAAATCCTAATTTCCATATCAGCATTGATTTTGTCATTTTGTTTTAAATAAAAAATTAATGCAGAACATCTTTCATTCCTTCAAATTTACAGGCACAGATTGTCATGCCTTTCAATTATATGGAGCAAATCACACATCCAGCTTAGATTTACCATAGTAAATTAAAATGAGGTTTGTAAGAATATGTTACTTGATACAAAGGAAGGTTGCTTGAATTACTTTCCATAGGGAGAATCAATTAGATATAAGTTGGATATACTTACACAGACATGAGGTTTGTCTTTAGAGACCTTGGGTAATAAAGAAAGAGACAATATATCATTATAAAATAACTTAGGTAAATAAAAGTATCTTCTTAATCTGGTTACTAAAGGACTTACTTTATGTAATGGATATTGTTATCAACCAAAGGGCTAGATAAAAACTTTTCTGCTTAATACTATTGGTTGATGAAACATAATGCCTTCATACTTCAATTTCTTTATGGATACAATCACCATCAATACAATGGACTTCAGAAAGATATGAACAAAGCAAAGCTCATCCATTGAAAGAGATCTTTTTCTTCTAAGCATAACAGATAATGCTGATTTTAACAATTACACGAGCAACTGATTCTAATAAGTATAGAAGAATAACTAAGTAATCTTATAGGGATAGGACTTCCTTTTGAGAAATTCTTTCATAGGGAATGGCTGAATTTAAACCTCCATTTAAGTTATTAACTAACCGGAAAAATCTTACAAATTATGTCACAGACATAATTGTAATACAGTATAACATCCTGAAAGTTATTTCTGTTCTTGGTATGCACTAAGGAGAGCAAAGTAGGATAAACTTTGCACCAGTCCTGATGCAACTTGAAAATAGAGTGGAAAAGAAAAAGCCTTGCATTACAGGGGCTATAACAGACAATATTAGGATAAAAAATACAATTACTGTCATAAAAAATTATTTACAAGCAGAGGTTTCTTGAATAAAAAAAATTGAAAATGTATGAAGAATATTTAATTAGTTATTTACTCAAAAGATTGTAATTCAAGTTTTTATTCAATTATAGGATTAAGATATTAGGCTGAGCTTTTTCACAGACAAAAGAATTTTTTTCTGAGTAAGTATAGTTTAATAGCTAGAAAAAAGAACAAAGTAAAGGTACGACTAGCTAATACAAAGAATAATCTTTGCATACTTATTCGAGAAAGTCATATTTGATCATGAATTAATATTTTATTGTCTTACCTGACATGAGCACACAGGAATATGAAACGAATGATAATACTAGAACAGGAGTGCATATGAATTAAAAGTAATTTTCATAGAACAACTAAAACATATTTTTATTAGTCAGTATTAAATATACCAGTCTTCAGATTTTCATAATGTCTACATCAAATAAGAAATCAGAGATGGCCTATGATTGGAAACTGCCTCATTTGAAACCAGTGCTAACAAACTTGTGCAAAAGATTTTGTTGGAATTTTATGAGTGAAATTTTAAAGTATGATACAATATACACTGTACAAAATATTAAAAGAGTGTAAAGATAGAATTTTACACTTGCTCAACAAATACTGAACAATCATTGGTATCCATAAATGCAACTACCATTCAGTAATATAACTTGGAGAATCACAATAAGTGCCTTTGAAATAATAATTTCACCTTGGATAATTTAGATTGCCTAATGATTCATTCTAGTAACACTAAACTATAGTTAACAGATGTCACAAGGAACAATAAACTATACTCAATTGAAGCTTCAACACATCAAACAATCATCGATTAAAATAAAAATTTAAAATAATACAAACAAAACATCTTAATGACTGCAATAATCATGTATGGAGTCAAACCTGTGAACTACTGAAATTCAATACATGGTACGTGTGAAGTTATGCATCAGACATCTAACAAGGGAACTTACTTGGAGTCACTGCCCATATTCAAAGAAGATTGGTAAATTAATAAATATTCCAAATGTATAACCCTGAAGTCCTGAAGCAGGGGGATGGAGAGGAAATAATGCAGAAAAGGAAAGAGATGGCTAAACTGAATGGCACCATAAATTGAGGAACATTCATTGCATTGCAATCAGAATGTACCACTTACAAGTTAGGAATTGAATATATTTTTGGGGTTATACTGAATAACCAGTAGTTGATGTTTATTAAAAATATGCAAAAATGAAAATGGAATACAAATATAAATGAAATATTACTTCAAGTAAAATTTACAGAAAAAATGTATTGTTCAAACCTTTCACAAAAAGTTTATATACAAAATGTCCACTTTAATGGAGTTAACTTGAAAAGGCTCAATCTGGTATTTGTATAGCTCCAAATGCAGGCCAACCAGTAAGATCCAAGATCTTACATAACCCTTGTCATCATTTGGAAACAATATATTAAAAATATGGACATTACATAAAACTGAGATTTGAATTCCTGAGGGCCATCCATTTCAGTCAGGTGATTCCTTCTGTCCACCATAACTTCCTCTTTCTGGAATACAATGGCTATAAATCTGAAACTTTCATTGATTTACCAAAGCCTTCCACTTAATTATAGTGGAAACATCACGAAACATATCGACAGCAGGTAAAGCTCCCTTGTCAGGCTTAATAACCAACTGTTATTTCATCCATCCATGAAAATCAAACAATTATTTTATGGCATTGTCATTGTAGATGGCTTAAGTTTTTCAACAAATAAATTTTGAAGTCCACACAATATAAAACACTTAATAAAAATCTTTTAAAAATTAATTCAGGTTTCCAGCATTTCCATTGAACAGAGCATCAAGAAATACTTCACAAACTCTTATTGCTGGCTTAAGACCTTCCCAATCTTGACACAATGTATTAAATTGATTACTCTCAAAAATCAGTCGTGCAAAAGATTTTTCCAAACCAACTCCAATTTCTATACGCAAGATATTTCATTCTGTACATAAATAACTCCCAAAACAACAGGGAGAGGTTCATAGATGCAATCTCTACCATGCAGTACATATCAGTAGCTATTTAATCTAAAGGGAGGAAGAATTTCTCCCTTAAGAAATCTTACCAGACTGATTATACACAAGAACAAACCTATTTCCTCTTTCTCTTTAAGGACAGGGCAGGTTTATATAGGCAAATATACAGAATAATTTTTTCTTTTTCAGTTTGCAGAGATCAATAATTCCATTTATGATGTAAAGAATAAGCTAGATGCAGTCTTCTGGGAGGCAGAGTGGAAAAGTTTAAAGTAGTTGGCTGGCACTGGGGAAAGAAGAGTCTTGCAGTCACCCCGCATCACATATTGGTCCACAAGCAGTTTTATCACACGTCTATCACATCATCATAAGAAAACTCGGTCATGGGGAATTTATTCCCCTCTTCCAGGAAAGGCATTAGTTGGTTAGGCTTGTTGTTCTCTTCCTCTGTTTTACTGTGTTTTTTCTTTGGCAATTGCGATAAGGCTTGTCCATCAACCAAGTTCTCCATCTGATCCTGGTGCTGAAATAAATGCATAATTTTATTTAATTTTTGAGTTAAGCTCTTAAAAATGGCTCTTCCACATTGGAGAATTTCAATATCTTAAATAATGATCAAGTAAAGAGTAATTGCATTCTACTATTAGTTGATTTTATGGGAGAGCAACTCAATGTAACTTATATCTTTAGTAATTTCTAGAAGATAACAAGATGATTGGTGACAGTAAGTAATTGCTTTTTATTTTTCTGTTGAGACATAATAACATTTGGAGTGAAGTAAAATCAACCCTAAGGTTACAGAATGACTCTCAAATAATTTTTGGCAAGGTTCATTCTTATATAGAAATCTGCATAATTTCCTTTTGAGCATTATGGAATAAGGCAGTAATAACTAATTTATCTCACCAAGGAAATACCAGACAAATAATTCAGTAATAATATTGTTTTTTAATATCTAACTTCTTAGATTTGATTAATTAATTTAGAATTGCAATAAGAACAAGAAATGATTTTTAAGAAGTGAGTATATTTAGACAGTAAAATTCTTTTGAAAGAGAAAAGTCATCTGATTTAGCTTTCTCCCTTGATGGTAGAGTTAACACAACAAGTTAATAACTAAATTAGGTGTCATCTTTCTCAGAGAATATGACAAAGATACATTGAAAGATACATTCAGAATGATGATGAAAATAACATAATAATCATACGTCATATAATATTGGCAAATGGAGAAATGGTGATAAAATATTTTACATGTGTTACTTTAGTGATGACATAATAATGGAATAGCTTAATATTCAAGTCAGAAAGTCTAACCATAAAATATGATGTATCATCATAAATTTAATGTTATTAATTTATTTCATTATATTCTTTATAAAAATAGCAATACAAAACAATAAATGTTAACAATTATGTGCTGCCTTACATTGCATGTATGTAACTTACAGAGCAACTCTTCAATAATTTTAGCAGATTGATAAGATTTACACGCTTTAAGAATATTAAAGACAAAATGAGAGAGATGTTTGAAAAAAAATCTTCCCTTTTCTTTACCTCTGAAGTGATGGGAGGGGATGACATTCCATGAGACCCTGTTCCAGAACTAAGTGCTACAGATGAATTGTGCTCCAAAATTTTGTTTGGAGACAACTCTACAAATAGAAACAATGGCATAACAAATAAAATAGCAAAAGCAAAAATTAATAAACAAAATTTCATGCAGCAAAATAAAAGAAATACACAAAGGACAAAAGGGTTACTATAATTAATTCAGTAAAAACAATGCAAATGTAGTGCTGTTTGATTAAATTAAATACATCAAGCAGTTTCATCTAAACTACACAAAAATAATGATTTTGAAAGTTGAATAGCAAGCTGTGGGAAGTGTCTTCTAGGCAGCAACACAAACTTAGCTTAAAATTTTATGGAAAAGTTTGACTTTTTATTAATCAAAATAATATTTATTTGACGATAAATACTTTTTCAATTTTCACTCTTTATAACGCAAAGACAGTATTCACCAGCAGCATACACAGTAGAAACTAAAGGGTGGTTAGTAATACATAGTGGTTCAAAGTAATTGCACATGCATTACTCCATCCCTTTTTGGTTCCACTGATATTGCCCACTTCTCCCTTGCCTTATGGCACAAACAAAAACCATGGTCAAATTTTAATCAGTATTGGAATACAAAATTTATCATTGCTTTTCTGCATTTAGAGGATAGGAATTATATGATTGCTAAATTATTTCGGCAAAATTATTTAAAAAAACATGAAGATAAAACAGTGATATCTTGGCTAATGAAAGCACCCTGCTTATGAATTTTTTGTCAGACAAAGATTACTGTTTTATTATCTTCGTCAATTATATATTTAGTCAAGGTATCACTGTAATTACTTTAGAATATTCAACATGCAACTTTACCTTGTAATATTGTAGTCAAAACAAGCTAGCTAATATGATACATTTCTTTTAATAGCTATTTTCAAAGTAATTCCTATTTACCCTCCACATATAAAGCTTGAAACATGAGGATGAGTGGATGCATTCATTGGAGAATGTGACAAAGCTATATTAACTTCAAATGCAATAAAAGATTTCTCTATGGTATTTTGTGATTTTTACATTCACATTGGAGAGGGTAATTTTATCAAAACTATTCTATAACTTTTTGCACTACCTGGAGGTATTGTTCTGAAAGGCAACTTTGGTAAGAATATTCCTAAAATTTAAGCATAAAAATTATGCCAAATAAAAATTGAAATTTAGAGTTAATAATTTTAAATATTTGAAAAGATATTTTTAAATATTAAAGATAGTTTTAAATATTAAAGATAGTTTTAAAAATTAAATATTTAACGAGCAGCGATTTAACAATTGAAACCAATCATCAGCAGAGAAAAAGGGAAATACCAACAAATTAAATATGAATTCATCACCAATAAAATATAAATCAAACTGTTAGGAATAGAAAAAAGAATACTCCAAAGCATAAACATTCTGATGGAAGTCTGTAAAAACACATTAAAAACTAATTAAAGTTCAAAGCAATTCAACAAGTAGCCTGGAATAATGTTTTACCCACAAGAATCTTGAAGCACAAGATAGGGTAACTGAATCATCACGTCTTAAACCATTACCTGAATTGTAGTTCCATGAACAAGCTAAAATTTCCTTCGCATAAAATCCTATGATAGATTTTAAACAAGCAATGAAATCCTCAAATAATAAAAGCTACCGACTTACTGGTAGTTAAGGACCAAATTCAATCTGTTATAAGTCTACAACACCAGTTATTTGTAAATCATATCATACCATCACAACATAGATTGCTACCAATGCATAGCTAATCTTGCATGAGAATAAGAAAATTTCCAAATTCAAGAAAAGGTGAGCAAGTTACATAAGCACTAACCTCCCCCTCCTCCAAGCTGTCCCTTACTGAGAGAAGCAGCTAGTTCTCTCACGGATGATCTCTTTTCTCCAGCAGCAGTTGAGCCCAAACTAAGGTCATGAGAGCTAGCAACACCTGAATCAGTTGACTCATCCAGAGCATCTCCAGAAGAGTCTGGTGTATTGGCTGCACTTGTATTGGTACTCGATCCATCGCTTGGCAAAGAACATTCACCTAGAGGAATAAGAAATTTATGGAACTAATTCATAAGCATAGCAAATGATTCAGTTAGATTTTAGTAAGAATTTGGTTGAAAAACGTTTGCTAAATAAATAACATACAGCATCAATAATATAATACATATTAAAAGCAGGTCTAATATTTTTTGGTTAATGAAAACTCTCCGTAAAATTTAAGACACAAAGAAAAGTTAAATTAAAACTTTATTTGGGTGAAAGGATATAACAAAAAATATTAAGCCTGTTTTCAGTACACTGCCAACATATTTTGACTAAACCATTCTATTTATTTTCTACGCAAGTCTTATATACATAGAGATTGATGTGGAACATATACCTTTAGATGAAAGAAATGGCAGCTGCTGATCTTTCATAATACTACACCAAATAACAATGTATATCCATTTAATATCCAAATATTCATGCTTGGAGCATAATATTTGTCCAAACTTCAGAGTAGTTCACATCATATATTCTCAAGCAGTAATCTACAGTTTACAGGGAGTCCGTGGGTTACATTCAAAAGTAAATAGATTTTTAACTGTTAATATCTTCATACAATACTTTAACTCAATATAATAAAGAATTTTATGTTGGCAGATATTATATAGAAAAATATTTCTGTCAGCATTAAAGTATTTGTAGATGAGGGTACCACAACAATATGAGGAAACAGAAGGTATGTGCTGGTCCAAAAATGTCGAGGAACATACGTTTATGAGACAATAAACAATAGTACAATTCCAAAGATATAAAAAATTGAAAAATAAATAAACTTCTGAAATGAACAACTATGAATAATTTCAACATTATGGACAACTTAAACATTAATTTATAATGGAGCATCATCTCTTGTATTATTATAATATCGGCTTCTGTATTATCTAACACTGTAATCTCTAACAATACCACAGGATATCATCCATTTAATATCATTCCTTGAAAATCATTTCTCACCCTCTGTACCTTAAAACAAAACTCAGTGGTATTCCCAAAGAGAAATGGCCAAGAAAAAATTTAACAGGACTGGGACTTATCAAATCACAGTCACCTTAACCCTATTCCTTGTAAAAATATCAGGAGTTGAAATAGTGAATAGAATTTATACAGCTCATCTATTAATAAAACGTCTTACAAAATTTGTAATATCATCTAATTGTGTAATTAAGTACTAAACGGATAATCTTATTATTAATTCATCATAAATAACACCCCAATTCTCACAATGCTGATGAAAAAAGAAAACAAGGAGATGAAACTTAAGTTCCTAAACATCTTAGTAACAAAACTCAATTGTACATACTTCATAAAGCACTGTGACCCAACATATTGGCTCTATCATTAAATCAATGGAAAAATTTTAAAGAAATACCCATACCTGATTTCTGGTCAGAACCAACAACTGACCATGGTCTGGGCTTTGGAGCTATGGGGGGAGGTTTAGTTTTGAGCTGAGGACCTCCTTGAATTATTGTCTGTCTTTCAACAGCATTAGCTTTTGAAACATTTTTGAGCACAGGTGAAAGAGGTGGCAGACCATCTCTCTGCATTCCATTTGTTGGTGATGAAAGACCAGTGGAGCGAAGTCTCACATTGATCCCAGTTTGAACATTCACTCCCTCTTTACTTCCACCACTCTCCGATTCTTCTGAAGACTATGTATCAAGAATCAATAAGATATTATAAAACATTCAATTCATTACAAAAATAATGACTTTCATAATCTGAATATTTGGGTGTTTCACTCACAGCTCAATAACATTATCTTTTATTAGTTTATAATAAGTACCTATCTCCTTGCTTATTCAAATCTAACAATTTTAGTCTAAATTCTGTATTTAAAGGTCGATCAACATATGAGTATACACTGCGTATGTTTTCTTCGATAATATTTTAAATTATTTACGAAATGAGGGGGCAATTTAAACCTATGATATCAGAACAGGTAACAAAAACACGACCTCAAAAATGCTAGAATTTTTTGTAATTTCAGCTTTTTTTGTGACATTTCCATAAACTGGATTCATTTTATAGACACATTCAAGACTTGCTACCCAATTCTTAATTATGATGAATCTTTACCAAATCATAAACAAAAAATATGAAACTCTAACCTGTCTGGGAACAATGGTAGCTCTCTTCTCTTGGCGTGCTTTCATTTCAGCTAAAACATCACTGCCAACTCCAACACCAATCTTGGGAAGAGAGGGAGACAGCCTTTTTGCAGCGTCTACAGTTTCATGACTTGAAGATTTTTCAGTAGCTTCTTCATTTGTGTGCCCTAATCATTCACAAGAAAGAGGAGGATCATTTAAATCAACCAAAAGAATGGAAATTTAATCATAATCTTATTCCTTTCACACTTTATCAGGAAAAATTATTACAAGATAAATCAGCAAAATGAGAAAAAAAGTCAAAAATATTCCTTTTACATAACTACAGATAAATATCAGGTAATTTAAACCCTCCATGAGTTAGAAGAGGGGGAAACTGAAAGAGAATTACTCAGTCCATCAAATGAAAATAATAATGGAACTGCATGAGATAGATATTCAACTCAAACTTCATTCATTTTTGAGTATCATAATGCATTATGAGCAAAATTCATTATTTTTATGACAATTTAACCGAAAATACTCCTATTATTATACCTTGACGAGTAGTTCAAAGAGAGAGGCACTACCATTTAGCATAAAGGATTTTAGTGAGAGATAGCAAAAGATTAAGATTCTTACATGCAAAGAACATGACATAAATGCAACATTTGTACAAGCAATAAACATAAGATTACCTCTCCTGGCAAGGGGGGATGTTGTAAGTGGGGATTCTCCTTGTGACCGACGACTAGAGAGTGGGGAACCCTTCTCAAGGCAATCACTAGAGCGTGATCTGGTAGCTCCAACTCCTTGGGAGATATGAGGATGGGTTCGATGTGAGGTGGGTCCGTGGGGTGGAAGGGAAGTGAGTGGCTTCAGTTTTTCCTCAGGTAAACTCCCCAAAACTGCTCCGCTTGATGTGCCACGGGTGAGACGAGGTGAACTGTTAAAGCATACGAAGAACTGTTATAGCATATATAAGTAAAATCAACATTGATATAAAGATGTTATAACATACCTTTGTTAAAAAATCTAACTAGGGGAACTGGCCATTAATGAGAAACAATCCTGCATGATACTATGGAGGAAATTCAAGATAGACAAAGAAAGTGAAAAAATTTCTCCAACCAAAATTTGGACAAGCAATACCAAATTTTGGCATTGGAAACCATAACCATTAGTTAAACCACATCTCTGACAATAGTGGCCATAATTAGACTTATTACAAAGCTAGAGATTATGCTTAAGTATTATTTGCATTTTATTACACATCTAGGGAGCACTGAGTGAAGCTAAAGCACTTATACCACTTAGTTTAGGCAAACAAGTTAATCATTCAGTATCCTGCAGGTTTCTAACAAACAGCCAGTACTTCTTGTAAGCAAAATACCATAATTTGCTCCTACACTACACTCATTTCACCATACATCAACATCATCAAGCAAAGGATAAAATTTGCACGATGACCCAATTCATGGAAACAAGTTTTGCATTACGATGAAGAGTGAAATTTTAACTTCATAAGATTGTTACTACTACAAGAGACCCTTTACCTACAAGGACCATAAGACCCAAAAGAGTGCAAAATTGGCAAAACTATCACAAAAGATCCTAAGGAGAAGGATAGGGAGAAAAATCTGTAATATTAACTTATTTTATCACCCAAGTTAAATATTCTTACTGAAGCATTTGGAACAAAGGAACAATTATGTCAAGTTGAAAATTAATTTGTCTCTTAGACTCAAATTCCATCATCAAATACAGACAATCTCTGAGTTCTTAAGATTAGATAGTAGCATGGCATCCATATCTCTCACTAGGGCCACAGTGAGGGAGGGCAAAAGGGGCATGTTCCCAGGACTCAAACTATTACGGAGGCACAAAATGGATGTTAAGCTTTATTGAAATTGAAAATCCCATAAATTTTCTTATCTTGATAACTGCAAATGTAGATTATAATTTTTTTATTAGTATCTTATGTTGTATTTAATAGGAAAGAAGAGGAAATCATTTGTCCCAATGTAATATAGCATGTATAAATATTATAAGAGCAAACTAGAGATAATCAAAGAAACCCAAAGTTTAAATATAATACATATTTGGCTACAATTGTAAACAGAGATATTTCAGAATTACCACATTAATTATAAAGAATAAAAATCAATGTACAAAAAGTACAAAGAAAACCGGTTTGTCTTTAAAATACCTTTTCAACCAAGGCTTTTGTTGTATTAAATTATCTCTGATTGAGCATGGTGGATGGAATTATAGTGAGAATCAGTTATTTTTTTTAAGATTTTGGAAAATATAGACAACATTGAACCATTTACATACAAATGAAATACATACTTAATGAGCTCTTGCAATTAAATAGTTTTCAAAATCATGGACATACAAGATGACAATTTTCTAATTGATAAAGCAAACACTTTGAATCCTGAACTTGCTATTCTCAAAAATATTCAAGAACTTTTTAAACCTCATTTACATGCTTTTATTTGTGAATGCTACAAAACTAGTAAACCATTGTTTAATAATCCTAGCAGCACACATTTACTAAGATCTAGACAGAGATTTTCAACAACACCAAGTATTTACTTTCAGAAAGGTACATGCAAAATTTTATTCACCTATTTCCTGAGATAATAATCTATAAGGCAACAGTTTCATTTCATTATGAATTATTTACTTTCATATTATAATGTTACATGGATATCATGCCAAACAACAATTAAATGATAAAATATCCTGCAAAATAAATTCAAGCTAAGTGCGAAATTTTTAAATGTATTATCTTAGGATATTATTTGGTACACCAAGGTCTGTCAGTTAAACTAATTTTGACATACAGTACAAATTTTTGTAATGAGATTAAGCTAAGTGGCTTCAATGAATTAACTATATATCTTGAAAATAGCCACCTTCCCAAAGCCATGATGTACTGGCATCTAATACAAGCATATAATGAACTTTTCTTCATTAATTTATTTGATCAATAGATAATTTACTTTTAAGAGGAGATGATATAATAATAGGATGCTACTCCAATTTTTCTCAGATTGGTGGTGATGTTAATTTTAATTCATCTGTAAAACACAAATTAATTTCTGCATTGAATACATTAAATTTGGATTCTAAGTATAACACATGGAAATCTACCCTGGCTATAAAATAATAAAAAATACAGGAAATGAGTACAATCAGTCAATATGAAGTCAAAAAATAAAATTTCAATGAAAAAATGAGTATCTATTCTAAAAATGTAATTTTATAAACAAGGTTAACAAAATTTGTCAGGTTTTTTTAATTACACACTAAAAGGTACCTCCATATATGTATGATAATGACACTAAAATAAAAAAGCAATGTCTCAATTTTTTTAAAAGATATAAATACAACAGAAATTTAGTAATTAAAATGGAAAAAAGGATGACAAAGAATCTACAGTTACTAAAGCATGGTTCTCTCTACAGTAGGGTTATTCACACAAAAATGTATTATACAAACACAGATACCAACAAAGTAGAACTATGGATACTCTTATACATAGGTATGACCTCTGCCTCCCATTTTCAATAACTCTTGATATCTTTAGAAGCCCGCGGAGAAATTACACACATTTCACTCTATTCACAACTTAATTTTTTTCCATTAAGTTTCCCAGATAATTTTATTGTCTTCTTCCAGACATCTATGTAACAAAATAAAATCAACTTTTCTTTTTGACAGAGTGAATGGAGACATGGGCATAAAAAGTGATATCAATAGTCAAAGAAGCCAATACACTGAAAATGTTTCATCTGTAACAATGCCACCTAGTACTGCATCTACCATAATAAATATAGGGTTATTATAAGAAAAATAGGAAAAGTAAATGTTGGCTAGAAATTGTGATATCTCTTTGAAATTCGTAATTCACATAGAATCTTTGCATAGTCCTTGATGGCATATTTTGCTTAATTGGTTAAACTCTGAGTAGTTCAGCAAAATGCAGAAATATATCAGAGACATCAAACTCATGTATGCATATGCCTTCTGCCGTAAGGCACAATCCATGGAAGCATGTCTCATGCAAGAAAAGAATCCTCTTGATTATGGAATCCGAAATATGGCTTATATCAATACCTTTTCAGGTTGTGTATAAAATAAACAATAGTATTATCAGAACAACCAACTTATTATGGTTAAGTTTCACAGAACTTGGTGTTAGTTTTATACATTTTTATCTTCTTTGCATTTTTCTTTTTAGCATACTTCTAAATTCATCACTATACTTGTTAAATATATCAAAAGTAGTGCATACAAGGAGCATGTACTATACATCATGATCCAGATGGAGGTTGAAACTGAATATGAAAAGTTGTTACTATCCAAAAATATTTCAATGGCCCCTCATGCAAGACATGTTAACTAGACGATTCACAGTTTCAAAGTCACATCACCTGCTTTACTGCAGGAATATTTATACTGTATGTTTCACATACTATACATCATAAATAAATAAATGGACATAAGTGAGTGGAAAATATTCAATTCTTCAAAAATGTTTAAGTTGTGATACTGATTATTCCTCTCCTTTGGTACAAGTCAGCTTCTCCATTCATTCAGTCATGCAAAATTATTTTTTAAGTGCAATTTGTAACTAAGCTACTACACAACAAGAAAGAGGATTCCAGTTACACCAAAATCCCGAAAAATTCTTCCGGTTAATTTACTCAAAAACAAGGTGCATCCTACAGCAAGAATAGTTAGATTTTAGTCACTTCACACTCCATGCAACTAGTGGTGGTGTTAGTCCTCTTCTTCATGCAAAACCAAAAAAAAAGTAATGAACCATTTATAGATCAGCTCATACGGAAGAGAGCATACAGCAAAATATTTGCAAAAATATGCTATCTTTCCTGAAACATGCAAGTGAAGTGCAATCCAGTAGTTTCTTCATTCTCATAAGAGTCATGACAGCAAGACAAACCTGCTACTCTTCTCTCCATTCTGTCTTCCAGATTCTTTATCACTATTTGCAGAGTTCCCTCCAACCTCTCCAGATGCACTTGAATCTGCTTTCACACTTGCCTCCCCATGTGCCCTGCTCACCTTGCTACCCACATCTACATTGCTACCATCCCCCGTTGACCCAGCGGTTGTTGGGGGCACCAACGCGGGCGTAGCTGTTGGAAACAATTGCGAACTGGAAACAAAACAAGCCACTTTCTTTTTGTTGTGCGATTCAACAGGGGTTGCCTCTCTCAACTAAAGAGAAATAATTTTAAACAAAGGAAAACAAAACAGAACAAAAAGAAACAAAAATAATGTAATCATACAAAATGCTTAAGTGATTTCAATGTCTCAACTTGCATCTGGCATTCTTCACTTGTTTCATAAAATGTGCAGTGACCTTAAAATAAATTAAATTTTCTAAGACAAAAGCTTTTAAGAAGCATAATAATAATTAATATGGCTAATGCAAGAATCAAAATTTCTAGGCAAAATAGTGATGTTTAAGTGAAAATGGAAAAGACAAAACCATAATCAAGCTTAGACAACAAAATGATATTTGCTAAACCAAACTGACAGTACAACAAAAATCCAGGCACTTAATAAAAATCATTTCACAGGAGTATTCTAAAGGGGTAGAACACAGCAGCAACTGGTGAAGTTTCAAATGAGTACAGTGCAGTTAATATTTCCTAGTGACTTTGCAGCAATCTTAAAACGATCCTCATTACCAATATAAATAAAATATAAAATAATACATTAAAAATTCAACTTCAATTCACATACAACCGTAATATATACAGAGTAAAGTTAAGATGCGAATGAAGCTGCTACGATAATGAGGCCATTTTAAGACAGAAAAAAATCTAATATAGCACTATTCAGGTTATCATTTGACATGATTTCTATCTTGTCTTTCAGAAACTCTCAAGGAATTCATAAAAAGCAACATCTATGCCTACAATTGTAAACAGAGATATTTCAGAATTACCACATTAATTATAAAGAATAAAAATCAATGTACAAAAAGTACAAAGAAAACCGGTTTGTCTTTAAAATACCTTTTCAACCAAGGCTTTTGTTGTATTAAATTATCTCTGATTGAGCATGGTGGATGGAATTATAGTGAGAATCAGTTATTTTTTTTAAGATTTTGGAAAATATAGACAACATTGAACCATTTACATACAAATGAAATACATACTTAATGAGCTCTTGCAATTAAATAGTTTTCAAANTTCATAATTTTTGCACTCAAATCCTTAGCTCAGAAATGGAGAACCTGCAGCTTTTAGGCCACATGCTGCATTTCAGGCCACACAAAACATTTCATCTAAATAACTTTTTTTCCATAAATTGTTTATTAAATCTAGTGAAGATATAATGGAATATATTCTACTCAGGTTCACTCAGTGATCATACTTGGTTTCCATCTTAAACCATGTTAAACTATTTGAAAGCAAGCAATTAGGCACTCGACTACAGTTTGATGGTTTCACATGCAGCCTAATTGTTTTATATGTGGCTGAATGATACAAAAATCTGATCCCTTCTGATGGAAATAGGTTCCCCACCTGTGTCTAAGCTCATTCAGCAGATTGATAATTTTCTCAGAATATTTTCAAACTTTAAAAATACAAAAACAATTTACAAAACAACTGCCAGTTCCTACAATTTGACTATTAAATAGCCAAACTAAAACTTTCTGACCTTTTCATGTCAAGTGTAAGTGCCGCTTGAGTTTACCAGATGATGAGGAATCAAACACACATTTCCCACATACCACACATTAATAATTCTCAACCTTTACAAATCTCTTGCTGCGACAGAAATTGGTGCAGAGATGGGGAAAAGGATGGCAAGATAGGGGCCAACAGTTCTCATGGATAGATTTTCTCACCCATTATCATCTGAAGAGGGGGAAACAAGAGGAGTTGTGGGAGTGACCGAGCCTGGGCGGAAAAATGTCTCCAGTCCTTCTCCTAGATCTTGTATCACTTGGAGGTCTGTAGATGATGCAGGGGAAGCAGATGCTGATGATGCAGGGGTGGGGGAAAACCTATTTAAATGGGGGTCTCCTCTGTGAGGGAGCATGGGTCTGGAGGGGGCACGCGTCTTTGCTCTCCTGGGGCGTCCTTTGGCAAGGTGTTGAAGTCGCCTCACTCCTCCAGTTCCCACCAAACCAGCCTCAGATGGAAGCTCTGACACTGAATCCATAGATTCTGTTGAAAGCAAAAGTGATATGGATATTAAAAGCAGTTTACCATTTAAACAAATCACAATAACTTGTGATCAATGTTGTCAGTTGTGTAAGGATGTTTAAAAATGAAGTGAGCACAATTTGAGCTTCTCAAATCAAGATAATGAAGTTGCTCACTGCAACAAACAATTAAAATGCATAAGGTTAACATCTAACATCTGTAGTTTATCTGATCTCCTAATAATATTATTAGAAATTACATGAAATTTTTTTCTATCCTTAGCTTAAAGACATTTTGAGGGTTATTCTGGAAATATTAGAAACTGTGATCAGCATTATTATTTGCTTAATTCTGGCTAATACTTGAACAATCTACAACATATTCTGATGACTAAAAAAGAAGAAAAAGTACAGAACTTTTGCAGAATAGAATTTTTGAAGAAACATATTTAGATAATTTCATTCTGATGGCATTCCCTTAAAATTCTGCAAAATACAGTATTTCTCAGCTCATGACATTCACTTTTTCCTGAAATTATGGGCTGTTGAAATCCTACTGGTTTGTTGAATTCTGGAATGTAATTAATACAATCTTATTCATGTATTATGTTCACCGAAACCTTTTCGTATTTTGTTTTATTATTTTATATTAATCTACATTTAAAGCTGCATTAATGCTATAATCTAAAGTTGTTTTTTTAATTCCTTTTTGAAATTATGGTGAGTGTTATCTGCCAACATGTGTTATATACCAATAATTATGGTAAGTCACTCAAATATGAATTTGATGAAATTTAAATACCAACAAAGCAATGCATATCATAAGAAATAAAAATAATTAGATATGAAGAGCCAGCCACTGTTTACAACAACCTCAAGAGATTTGCCCAAAAATTCACGAGAGATAAGGAACTTCAAGGCTATGCAATGTATCATGCTTGCAGTGAAAAAAATACTATTACTCTGAAAGAGTCAGTTATGTGAAATGTTTATACCTTCTGCTGATTTAGGAAGAGATGAAGGAAGAAGGTCTGGAATGTCATCTGCAGAAAGTCCATCAACACTATCAACCACTGACTTAGGTCGAAGCTTTCTTCCATGTAAGCTTTTCCTTTTTGTAGATAAATGTGGAGTAGCCTGTTAAAATGAGAGGAATAATATTTATAGTAACTAAAAAAGCATCACACTTTATGACTTGATCAAAATTGCATCACTACTTTACTGTTAACAATGCAAAAACTTCAGCATATATTGCAAGGAAATTTTCACCTTAAAAACTTCACTAAGGCTGTCATAAATTGTAAAAATATTATATAATCCCTGATTAATTATTAAATAATTTTGTTTACTTATTAATTATTCTGGTTTTTAAAAGCAGCAATTCAGCAAGCCTGCTTTCCTTAGTTGCTATACCATTGATTATCAAATACCCATGTTCATGCATGTGCACTATCATCCAAAGTTATCAATGATAATGGTAGAAATTTTCACATAAAATTCATCTAATTAGTTTGTAATCTAAATGAATTTATGCTATTTGATAACATGGCTATGTCAACACAAATACCTCCACCACAAAACTATTCTAAACACTGGCTAGAAAATATCATTCTTAGAGGTAGTCCTAATGCTAGTTATTAACTAGTATTTGGCAATCCAGCATTCCTAATTAGAAGATGACTAAAGCAACAAAATGAGGCATGATCAACTGAAGAAGAATGTAGTGCATTACGATGTAGGCATACATTTTCAATAATACTGAATTTATAAAATAAGTCATAAAAAAGTTACTTCCATAAATTATCCTAAGACAATTAACAAAATAATTTTGACATTATAGGAAAAATAATAGGATTATCAATAATAGAAAACAGTTACAACACAGAATACTGAATTCTGCAGCTGTCTGAAAGTATCGTGCTCAACTGTGACCTAATTATTTGTAGAAGATAAGCATGCAGAAAAAACTGCAACTTTTGCATCATGTTTCATGCTTGTTATTGTTAGTCTTCTTGATTATTTTCTTCAAAATTCCTTTTGAAAATATACTTACTAGATTCAAATATTCCAATTTCTAGGGAGACATGAGATGGTATAAGAAAAAATTGTCATTAATACATTGAAATGACATACAGCAGCTGCTGAAAGTAAAAATCACAAACTCATTCTGATGAAAAACCCTATTTCAACTTGAAAACCTTGCTAATGTTTTTACCCAACAAGAAAAGTTACCAACCAATAAATACAAAGGTATAAATAATACTTGATATCTAACATGGATTCTGTGATGTAATTATCAAGCAAATTTTGGTATAAAAAAATAGAGAAGATGAAGTTGATATCAATCACCACTCAGATTGATGAAGATAGCAATAAAAGTGAATCTAATCTGATCTAAGTCAGAATCCTAAAAATGATTTGATATTTTTCAAAGGTAGTTACAAACTTTACAAAGGAAATATTTTAATGATTGGTGACTTACCAAGGAAATAATAAAGCTTGATGATATACCTCAAGATGAAGTTAATTTTTATGATAGGAAAGAGAATTGATTGTTTAAGAAATTTCCCATAAAGCCCTTTCTTATTCTGAACAAGAAATCAATATACAATTGTATTTCCACCTTGAATAAAATATTAAACAGCCTTCAAATGGAGAGAAATGAAGGATGAAAAGCCAAGAAGTAGTAAAAATATATACATATTTACAGCACACAATAATCTCTAAATATTAGAATTGGAATAGAATAGAATTGGAATGATATTAAAAGTTTTACCATCTAATTAAGTATAGGTAAGGCAATTCAAAAGATTTTACTGTACATGAAGTATTTTTAAAGTCCCTATGTAAATGCAGTACACTGATGATAATTATTTAAAAATCATTTGCCATACTTATCCTTTTTAATTAAACAGAATAGTCAAATAAATCTTTAGCTTAAGTTAACATAAAAATGAAATTACTATGGTCAGGCATTACCATGTAGAAGGCAATGGCATAGAAGAAAGAAGACTGTAAATTGTGAGGAAAATTTAGTTTTTCTTCTTCTGTAAACTTAAAACTTCCCAAAAAATTGTTAATAAATATTTAAGACCAGAATCAATGAAACAGCATTTATCAAAATGATTTATGGTAACACCTCTTAATGAAAGAGATGTTAAAACCAAGACATTGAGTAAATGTAGATTGTTCATACTGCTATCACAAGAAAAACTGAGAGTCTATATTACATACCTCACAATGAGTATCTTAGATTGTTTCTTTTTCTTGGGTATGCATAATTTTCATGTTTTAAATGTGAATAGTAGATCAATGACTGATTGCTTAACTCCTTCTTACTTTAAAGTATACTCTTAAGTTAGGATTTACCATTTAGTTTTAGAAGATACCTTAAAGGTTGTAGAGTGAGTATAACTTTTTGCAGGTTATCAACATACCATTTAACATACAAGCTAGAATACTAACCATAGGTGACTGGTCTGATTTTTGGCTGACATCATCCCCAGCTGCTGAATAATCTGTAACTCCAGTATTTTGAACCCCACCTCCCCCTCCACCTCCACTCCCTTGCTCTGTTTTAGAGGAGGACGATGATGACTCTGAAGAACCAACCCTTGACCTCGTACGGAGAACATCAGGAGTTGAGGAACGTTTCTTTGATGAATCTCCAACCTGATAATAGGAAAACAGCAATAGGATTTACAATTTAACTACTTGAGTATATGGATGATTTCCTGAAGAATCTTTTCTGTTTTAAAATAGCCAGAATTTCAAAATAAAACCCCATTAAAACTGAGCATAGATTTGCCAAGATCAATTTGAGTCAAAAATCAAATTCTTCTAATACATAGATAACTTCAAATATTAAGTTCACCATATCTATGAACTTCATATGGGCCTTGTCAGGATGAAAACTTAACTCACAAAAGAGGCAAAAAACTAAGAATAAAATGCATTTAACAGTTATAACAGTCACTTTTCTGTTGCTTATCCATATGAAGTGATATGACCCATTCAAGTATTATTGTCAAAAACATGTAAATAAAAAATATAATATAATGAAGGAACAATTAGTCACACTCATCAATATGAGTGTAACTAATATTACTAACTATTTAGTAGTAACTAAAAATGTGTTCTTACCAAAGATTTGTAGCATCTAGAAAGTGATTCGATGACCTCATCGGTTAATCTATCAGAGAGGTGAGCTGCAACAGCTAAGTTCAGTTCACTGCAACAACAGTTTTGATAGATATTGATGCTCAACTGCATTATTTGGAAAATGTACACTTAAAACTGCTTTAATGGAAATGATTTTACAAACACTCCCAAATAAACAGTTTTCAGATAAAATCTGTTATCTTAAGCTTTCAGATCACAACTTTGCAATAGCAACAGAGATTTATCTTATGAGAAATTACTGACTGAGATTCACCATTAATGCATCTATAACTATCCTGAATCAAAATTATGGATGAAATACTCACTTGACTTTGTTCATAATTTCTGTTCCAGCTTGTTCATTTACACACATATGTACAAATTCTGCTGGCATTGCACTCTTTGCAGAACAAGTCCGGTGGATCTCACTCTGAACTCTTTCATCTTGCAAAACATGTGGACATTGGTCTTCAGCACATTTGATCATACTATCTACAGTGTCCTGTAAAATGATAAAATATGGTTCATGTGATTAGTCAATATAACAAATATCAATCCAATAGAGTAAAAAGATATTCGGCTCAAATCATTTACTTGTAGGTAACTTGTGATGACTCGATGTAATTCATCTGAGGCTTGCTTAAGCTGGATGTCAATAGGATTTCCAGCTTCTTCTCTTCTTTGGACACCTTCCTGTAGCCTAGGTAAAAGCTGTAAAAAATATTTATCTTAAGTGTAGTTACATATATATTATTGGATACGTTATAATGCTGGAATCCTGTCAGTAGGAAATTCATTGACACTTGAAAGCACTTATTTTGTATTTTGATCAATAAAAATTAAATAATAAAATGCAGCATGGTGCAAATGGTTCCTCAAAATTAATCCTCCCACCCATTGTATGGAGCTCAGGATAACCCCAATTCCATTTAAATTAAGCTTTTGATACATTCAGTTCCATTTAACTTAGTTTCATGAAACATAATAAGAGAATATTCAAAGAGCAGTTTGATTAAAAAAATTATATATAACTGATTATACATGAAATATTGTAAAATAAGAAATAAAATTAATCAAACCTGTTTTGAGTTATCAGCATCCTTAGTTAGTCCCAAAGCATGTTCTATGTCTACACCTTGAGCTGCTATAGTTTCTTTAGAGAGAGAACGAATAGTATCCTGTGTCTGTACAACTAATCTATCCACCATTTGTTGCGTTGAACTCAAAAGGAAGCCCTGTGAAAATTTTAAATCAAGAATTGTTTCAACCACTACTAATAAAAAAATTTGGAATTTCATGTGCGTATTTCACAGGATAGATACCATCACATCATGTTAAACTTGAAAATACCTCCAAATGAATAGGAATCTAGATTTGAAAATATAGAGACAAACCTGTTGGAGTCTAAAAGCTTGCCCATTACTGTACTTTTTGGGAGAAACATTCCTGTGCAAAAGATCTTGAATTCGTCTCATGATCATTTCAGTTCTTTCAGCTGATATCTTCATGCATGGCACAACATCAAACACAGGAAAGGGCATGTACCGCAAGGTGTAGTTACTGTAGAAAATATTTGGTAAACAATTTTAAACTGACAAGTACAAATTAAGTGATGAGTGCAAGTACAAATATTAGAGAATTATATGAATATTAGAGAATTATACAAAATATCCACGGAAAAATGTTTCTTTTTAATAGATAATTAGGTCTTGATTGATGATAATGATGAAAAATTGATGATTTACAGATATTTTCTTTTCAAAAAATTTTCATCATTCAAACAATCAAGTACACATAACAGCCAAGTCTACTGAGTTCAAAAATTATCATAAAAATAATTCCAAATAATATCTAAGAGTAATAAAGAGACTGTATTACCTCTCCATTGCATAAGCCAAGTCAGCATATCCTTGCAAAGTAATATTATTCCGATCATAAATGATACTTCGCAGTCGAGAATTAATTTGAAGGGCTTTAGCCAACAATTTAGCACCACCATCTCCCATTAAGTTACCACTGAAAATTTCCATTTAAGTTGATGTTAATAGGGCATTCTACCAATTTATGAAAAATATGTATTCAATGACTAAAAATGATAGAAAATCATAAAACATGAAAAAAAAACAATCTATATTTAAACATACTGGTTATTTTTTGTTATGACTGCTTCATGTAAAATTGATCATACCTTATGTCTATACTCTGAAGGCATTGATTACTTCCTAAGGCATTTATAAGATTATACAAGTCTGACTTCAATTTTGAGTCTGCTATATACAATGATTGAAGCACACAATCTTCCTCCTAGAGAGACATATATAGAAACATAAAGTAGTTGTTTTCAACTGTCTAACATAATAAATACAAGCAAAGTCTGTGGATGACACAACTACATCAAATTATTGAATTCTCTCAACTGAATTGACAATACCATTTCAATAGAGAAAGATGAAATTTTTGAAAAATTGAGAACTAAACAATGCAGAATAAAACAATATTTACATCATGAAATAAATCTACCTGAATCATTAGCACCACTGCTTCCATCACACATGCTATATGTTTTGCTTTCATGTTGATAAGATTTCTTCCCAAATTCAAATGCTTTATGGACTTGTTTTTACTTACTGCAGTGACCACAGATGCTAATTCAACATCCATATCTGTAAAAATTTTGAACGTGGAAAGTTAATTTAACTAAAAATATCTTTCAATCCTCTTTTTTATTATATGCATGAAGAATATACTAAATCACTTTGAGATGAGGTATTTTTCTATTCCAGAAATCAGTTAAATATTCTCAAGACAGTAATTCCAGAGTGTTCAGGATTTTTAAGATACTGATAACTCAAAAGGGTAAATATAAATCAAAATACAGTCCAAAATACTTACTGTTATCACTTATGTCTAAACTTCCAACACTTCTTACACCATGTATGCAAGATTCTAAAACATGAGCACCTTGAGCACTCAAGCAGTTACTGCTCAAGTCCAACTCTATGTCGGTCGTAGACTCATTGCAAGCCAATCCGAGTAATAAATTCCTATCAAACAAAATTCATCGCAGTTTTACAATACCATACATTGATTATTCATATGAGAGATAAATACAAATTCAAATACTTACTTTAATGCTTCTAATGGTAGTTTACAGTGAGACATGTTCAAATGCTTTAGACTTAGGGTACTGGTGAAAAACTGCTTAAATGAAGGAGGCACTTCTTTGCCCTTTTTTGTGTTAAAACTGTTACGAGAAACATTAAGGTGAGACAAAGTGGTAGTGCATCCTCGTAATAGAGCACCAAAAACCTGTATTGTGATTAATAAAAAAACAGTATTACAGTAAATAACACAAAAAACCTGCAGTAAAAAATAAAACCACATATTTCTTGAACAAAAAAATGTATTACCATTCTTTGAAAATATGAATCTCATAGAGATTAAAGCATTCACAAAACTTACAGTTTCTAACACAGAATCCGTCCCTGAGATGTCTAGATGAGTTATGGTATTTGGCTGTGCAAGAAAGTTGTACAAGTTCTGAAAAAGAGGTAGAGGGCTTAAGTTAAGTGATTTCTATCACAAATAATGAAGATTCTTGAGTACTCACAATTTTAGACTATTAACTACTTCTCTGTAGAAAATATTACTAAAACTATTAAGGAAAGAAAGTTATCTCAAGATTTTCTACAGCACTGATATGAATTTGCATATAATTTTGAAAAAAAATTACACCTCATGTATGTACTTCTCTAGTTTTAACTAGTAAATTATATTCTAGTAAATCAACCAACTCAGAGAGATTGATTTAGATTTTTCAAATGAAATTCTGATAACAAAATACTGATAATGGTGATGCAAAGAATGGGTTACCTCAAATAGCCAGTAAATGGGTTTCAATGCTGGGTTTAGATAGATTCCTTCCATAGGAAAATCACAAACTCTTTTGCATTCAATATAAATTCTAAAACTAGTCCATTAAGTCCATTGATGCATTCATAATTTTTGCACTCAAATCCTTAGCTCAGAAATGGAGAACCTGCAGCTTTTAGGCCACATGCTGCATTTCAGGCCACACAAAACATTTCATCTAAATAACTTTTTTTCCATAAATTGTTTATTAAATCTAGTGAAGATATAATGGAATATATTCTACTCAGGTTCACTCAGTGATCATACTTGGTTTCCATCTTAAACCATGTTAAACTATTTGAAAGCAAGCAATTAGGCACTCGACTACAGTTTGATGGTTTCACATGCAGCCTAATTGTTTTATATGTGGCTGAATGATACAAAAATCTGATCCCTTCTGATGGAAATAGGTTCCCCACCTGTGTCTAAGCTCATTCAGCAGATTGATAATTTTCTCAGAATATTTTCAAACTTTAAAAATACAAAAACAATTTACAAAACAACTGCCAGTTCCTACAATTTGACTATTAAATAGCCAAACTAAAACTTTCTGACCTTTTCATGTCAAGTGTAAGTGCCGCTTGAGTTTACCAGATGATGAGGAATCAAACACACATTTCCCACATACCACACATTAATAATTCTCAACCTTTACAAATCTCTTGCTGCGACAGAAATTGGTGCAGAGATGGGGAAAAGGATGGCAAGATAGGGGCCAACAGTTCTCATGGATAGATTTTCTCACCCATTATCATCTGAAGAGGGGGAAACAAGAGGAGTTGTGGGAGTGACCGAGCCTGGGCGGAAAAATGTCTCCAGTCCTTCTCCTAGATCTTGTATCACTTGGAGGTCTGTAGATGATGCAGGGGAAGCAGATGCTGATGATGCAGGGGTGGGGGAAAACCTATTTAAATGGGGGTCTCCTCTGTGAGGGAGCATGGGTCTGGAGGGGGCACGCGTCTTTGCTCTCCTGGGGCGTCCTTTGGCAAGGTGTTGAAGTCGCCTCACTCCTCCAGTTCCCACCAAACCAGCCTCAGATGGAAGCTCTGACACTGAATCCATAGATTCTGTTGAAAGCAAAAGTGATATGGATATTAAAAGCAGTTTACCATTTAAACAAATCACAATAACTTGTGATCAATGTTGTCAGTTGTGTAAGGATGTTTAAAAATGAAGTGAGCACAATTTGAGCTTCTCAAATCAAGATAATGAAGTTGCTCACTGCAACAAACAATTAAAATGCATAAGGTTAACATCTAACATCTGTAGTTTATCTGATCTCCTAATAATATTATNTTCAGAGAAGGCTGTAATTACAATTATTGGCATTTTGCTTTCAATAAGCTGAGCATAGAATTAAATTCCTTTTCTTTGCATGCATAATCCTGAAATTAAACGAAATAACAAAATACTACATATATATCTCAGATATCTGAGGAAATATAGGTAATTTTCCTTCAGTATTAAAAATATCATTCTGTTGTGTATCACAGTTTTTTAATCACATTCTAATCCTTTTGGAAAATTGCATATGGTAAAGGCTGAATTAAGTAAACAACTCCCCTTACGAAAGTTGAGAGACACTTACATTGACTTCATCTTTCAGGCTATTTCCTGCTAAGTTTAGATAAGTGAGTGTATTTGGCATATATTTGTTGAGAGAGAGGGCATGAGCAACCTGGTTAACACCCTTGGAAGACAGGCAGCAATGCGAAAGATTGAGGTGTACTAATCCCTTGGACACTTTAGTTAATGGATTGCTTAAGTGAGATGCACCTGAGAAGAAAAAATGTTGTCATAAACAGGGATGTAAACCATTTTTATCACAAATAATGAAGAAATTTTAACAGTTGCCATTAGACAAAAATGACTTTCCTTTGGTAGATTTTGTGAGATAAACCTTTGTGCAAATGAATGGCTACCACAAATATCTATTTAATTCAATTTCAGTAGTCATTTTAATCAGTCATAAAATCATGTACATTTTTATAGGATCTGTAAGTTTATAATTGAGGATTTATCATAACTGTATACTCTTTATAAATTGCTAACAGATCTTGAGTTGTTACTACAAGCATTGAGGTGATCATGCTGACATGCAAATCTGATATTAAACTTTTATGGGAGGCATAACTACTTCTCTATGAAATTTCAGGGTGTCCACTATTCAGCCATTAAGAAATTCCCTGAGTTTTCCAGGGTGTTCCATATCCGCAACTAAGTATAATTTTGTCCAAATGTTAGATATTTGGTGATTATTAGCCACTTAAGATACCTGAAATGGCGAAAAACAGTTAATAGACTTATTATGATACTGTTTAGGTATCATAATAAGTCTATTAACTGTTTTTTAACTGTCCACCCCTAGACATGAACAAGCCAGAAAGTCGCCTGGGGCACGAAGGTTTGAGATCAAATAACGTTAAGTTTGCAAAGTGAATTATTTCATCAGAAAAATTGTTTTCTTCCTTTTCATATTTGCATACTTTTTTTAAATAAACATATTATATAAAACTTTTATAAAACTCTTTCCTATCTGGAATGGGCACCCAAGAGCCTCCTTGCCTGGGGCACCAATACACCTCAGGCTGGTCCTGATGAGTATCCAGCAATAGGTAGGTAAGTTCATTGAGTCATACCACTGTATGCCACAAGTATATCTGAATATGTGAAGATTACTGAGTGTGTGTACCATCCCAAATAGATTATAATGGATTCCCAAATTATTTATGTAAATCCTCCCTTAAAGGAGTATAGCTGTACTAGAAAATGAAAGCAAATTCGGAAAAAACTGATGTGTTCTTATCATGCTCTATTCTCTGTTTCTCTCGCCCAAACAGAAATTAGATACCCTTGGTAACTGTGACTCTGAGCAATACTATGTTACCTATTTTCAATATTACAAAAAATTTGTATCTAGGATGTCATATAAGATTTAAACTGGTCACAACAACAATGCCATTGAAATGTTTCTTCTTCTCGGGGAATTATTACTGATTTAATATTCAGCCCAAAACCAAGAAGCCACGATGGAACAATCATTCATAAAGAGTGTAAACATAGATTTTTCCAGGTTACCTACCAAATTCCCTGAGTTTTCAGAATAAAATTCCCTAATTTTTCAATGTTTTGCATGTTAGCAGACACCCTGAATTTACATGAAGACTAACAAATCAGAGATATCATTACTAAAAATATGACAAAGGATCTTAAGTCTACAGAATAATGATATCTTCTTTGCTACCCAATCATTGGAAGCATGCATATTTCTCAATGCAGTCAAATTAAAAGCCACCAAATTACAACCACATGCAACTACTTGGAGTGCAAAAAATAAAAACAAATTCACACCTTGAATAATTTTGGCTAAAATTCCACACAAACTAGATGCACCTAAAAAAGAAAAGTGATGTAATAAAGTACAAAATGTGAAGCAGAAAAAATGTACTACATGTAAATAATGTCATATTGCAAGGAAGTACTGCTTAAATAAAAGAAATGCAACAAATAAAAACAGCTAAAAGATAGTCTTTTGTGCAGAAACACAAAGGTGCAATGAAATAAAAATATCTTAAAATAATTGCAACAAAATTATGAGAGGAAGCTAGTTTTGAGGTGTCACTGCATTGTAAATCATATTTCATTTTAAATTAATTTATAAACTTTGAAAATGATTAAGAATAAAGTAAAAGATATAATAATTGAAATTTAGCATGGTACATATTTACCATGTGAGAAGCTAATTTGTTTTACTGAAAGCCATATTTTATCTTTATTCACCAATCATGTATTTAATTAATGTAAAGGAAATGTCTTCCTTTTTCTACCAAATTCGTTTCTTTTGTCAATATTGGTCATTTAGGGTGCAAACATCCTTCTTCCTTCAAGTCAATTGCATGGAAGAATTCTAGTTGACATTACTTGGTTGATGGAGAACCTAACATGAGGACATGGCAGTGTGTTCCCATGTTAATGAGAATTGTTCTCATGGTTTTGCACAAAGCCATAGGCAGACCAGGAAAGGGAACATTTCTTCCAAGTGAATTATAATTCTTAATAAAAGAAGCTAATTAACAGTGGAAATTAAGATATTCCACACTCCCTTCCTGTTTAAATTCAACAAGAGATTTAGAAAACGCCAAGGGAATTTGAATCAAATAAAGACAAGCTGTACATCTAAAACAAACCCTTTGACCAAAATTATTGCATGACTTCATATAGTGCTAGCACACCAACCAGATGAACTAAAAAGGATTGAGCTCCATGTTGGTCCAAGCAGGCTTTGTGTCTGTAACATAAAGCTTGGCATAATAGCAAAATTTTTCTATTTTAGCTTCAAAAGATTATTTTCTGCTATACTATCACTGCACTGGACTTTTCAACAGTAAACTGTCAACTCAAGACTAGGAAACATCAAATAATACACTCTGGATGGATATAACACACAGCAAATTCTGAAAGACTAGCGGGATTTTTCAGTGCAATAATTGTACATACTTACTAAATGCATAGCTTTCATGGACAATTTGGAGCCGAATACATTCAAACTACAAAAACTGTTCAGATAACACATACGATCGTACTATTAAATTCCGAAAAAGCTATAAACTGCTAGTGAAATTCATATCATCTTTTCTCCTTTATCTTAAATTCAAATTTTCTGAGAATTTTTTCTCAGGATACATTCTTTACACTGTAGATAAGCATTAGCTCAATGCATAAAGAGAGAGGAGATTTACCAGAATTTTTTATTTCCAGTGAATGTCAATAACTTACTACACAATAACACAAATTGATGATAATTGTACTATTCTGTATTGTAATAACTTACTAATTTCACAAATTGTTTTAATATCAAAAAGCAAAATACCTCAGGGAACCTTAAAGTAAGAGAAACATCATGCAAACAAACAAATTAATAAGAAAATATTATAGCAAATGAATTACCTTTATCCTCAATCATATTGTTTGAGAGGTCTATTGTATGTAGAGGTGTGTTGGTATTTGCTATCAATGATAGCGACAACTTATGAGCAAAGTCCCTGAAAATAATGAAAACATTTAATTTACTGATTTTTGCAGGAACTGAATATCAGAAAAAATTACCAAAAGCTACATATCATTAATTCAAATTGAAAAATTCCTACCTTACTACACAGCGCTTTGTGAGGAAATAATCAGACTAAATCAACCATTTATAGAAATGTAATTTACCACTTGGTTATATCATCTCCACCAAAATCAAAGAATGATAAAATAGAGAAGAGCTTGATTCTGCAATTTAATAGATTTATAGCAACCAAATTGTTGGCTTAAGAAATTATCCTTAGCTTCGGATATAGAGGGCTTTCAAATAAAGAAATACCTCTATTGAATTTGAATTGAAACTTTAATGTTTCACTCAATCATACCCACAAATAAAATTATTGGAACTGACTAAACAGTAAAGGAGAATAAAATATGAGATAGCATGGAGTTTAAACTAAGATAATGCGAGAGAGAGAGAAATTTTACAAAAGGTTTTAGTGAGGCAATTTTAAAAAATGTTTTTTCTAAGTCACATACAGAGATTAAAGATATGAAATTACTGACCACTTCACTCCAAGGTTGTCCAGGTGGAGTTCCTCAATACTAAGAGACTTCTTCATAATATGAAGTATCCTGTCAAGGGCTTCATGGGATAGTTTTATATTACTTGCTCGCAGTTTTGTAAACCATGTGTTATATTCCAGAGCACTGATGATAGGAACCAGGTCTCTAAAAAATTAATGAAAGAAAATTAATAAATCTATACTTCTAGAAATTTAAATGCAATGATAAGATATTTGGTAACCATCCTAAAGAGAAATAAGATTGTCTTCTGTAATAAAGCTAAAAGAAATTTAACCTTGAATTTTGGAGATTTAGAAATGAACAGGAAATAAAAAGTGAAAAAGTGGACTTTAAAAGGATGGTCAGATAACTAAACTTTCACTATAAAACATCAGAATACTAAAAAAAAACTCCCAAACAAAGAGATTCAGTAAATATTTTTAACAACTTTAAAGTTTCACTCATTTATACCCACAAAAAATTATTGGAATTAACTAAACAGCAAAGGAGAATAAATTGGTTGACAGTT
This sequence comes from Ladona fulva, assembly GCA_000376725.2. Lineage (NCBI taxonomy): Eukaryota > Metazoa > Arthropoda > Insecta > Odonata > Libellulidae > Ladona > Ladona fulva. The sequence continues at coordinate 1,331,085 of KZ308134.1, read as the reverse complement.
AACACGAGTATTTTAAAAGTTCACATACTTTTGGTCAAGGTGATCAAAGTCCTTTAAGCTTAGCTCTCGAGTATCATGTGATAAGTATATGGTGTCCACATCCTAGAAAAGATCAATGAAATATTGTTAGTTTTTCACAGGGTAAATAATCTTTATGCACCAGATACACCAGAAACTGATCTTCATTAAATGAGAAACTATGAGGCAAAAGAATTAATAGAATTTTTGTCTAGAATCTTTATTAACTCATCACACTCAGGACTGCTATGGGCTATTTACTGAAGATTACCCTCCCAGTAGTTACCCATTCTGAGCTTGATTTTATTTTAAATTATAATTGTTGGTAGTGGTTTTTATTGATTGAAACAGGTGCAAATTACCATGACAAAACATTAAATCTAACACATTCCAGGTGGCAGAGAAAATCACCAGCTTCCTCCAGCGGTTCATTTTCTATACATATTACACAGATATTTACTTTTTCCACAGCAATTTATTATGGAACTACCAGTTTTGGCTACATAGCCATCAACAGGTTCACAGAAATAAGCAAACAGGCAAATACCAAAGACATGGTTCATTTTCTCTATTTGTTAATTTTGTATGTTTATGATTTTAATTTTTTTGCATTAGAATTTAGATGGAGGGGTTCTTGGATATTTTATGGGATAGAGGGGTAAAAGGAAATCTGTAAGGAAATAAAGAATCAGCCAGACCATTGTGCTCTCCATTCTTAATGCGTTAATTCAGAAGAGTTCTGTACAAGACATCAATAGAGAATGCTCAGAAAGAAGTATATAGGATGTGAGGGAAAGATTAATATATTTTTGAGATAATATATATGTTTGAGATAAGTAAAGGAGAACTTAAATATTTATGAAATTTATATCTAAAGGATAGGAAAAATTGAACTAACCCAAGCAACTTCATCCCTGTAGGGCATATTGTGATAGTCACACATGCATGCATACTGGGTGGAGAAACCGCCACAAGGACCAACTCCACTCGAACTGGGTGCACCACCTCCAGCACCACCATTTCTCAAATCACCTTTGCTGTATCGCCCTCCCATTCCACTTTCGCCCCTAATAGCGCCCAATAATCTTTTAGCAGACTCATTCGGACCCAGGTCTACCTTCCTTATGATATATCTGAAAAGGGGAAATTTCAGTAATAAATAGTACTGAACAATTTTTAAGCAAAATAAAAATGAGATTGAAATTGAGAAAACAGATGATAAATGAATGATCCATAGATCATTAATTTTATTACAGTATTTTCTGGTAAATAACATGCACCTACTAGATAACACGCATTTTAAAAATCTCTTCACCTTGATAATGTATAGATAACACACATTTCAAAAATTTCTTCTGTGATAAATGCATTGATAACGCACATTTCAAAATTGTTATTATGGTGACGAGAATGTTTTTTCACTATAGTAATATTTATGATAATTACTCTTATATTTTGAATGGAATTATTTGATTACGTTAACATTTACAATATGTTGGTTGAAATAAAATTGCCCTAGTACGTGAGTATATACTCTGTGACTTCCTCGATATATGACGTGTGTTGTTTAGTCATTTGTTTCGAAGTTTAATATTCAATGAAACGAGATTTTCCATTGTATATCACGCACTATTATTTTATCATTTTTCTATAGATAACACGCAGGTTATCTACCAGAAAATACTGTAATTATCCATAAAATCAAACAGAGAAATACAATCTTCCTATCATAGTTTCAATAGATTAAGATAAGGGAAATTAAAGATTGTGAACATCCATACAAAATATTGGTTGCAATTGATAAAAAATCTCCTTTTAACTTTAATTCAAAGGTAAACACAAATTCCAAAAATTAATGGTTACCATTGCTGAGCAGTTAAAGCAACAGGAAATACGAACATATTTTCCTACTAATTTTTTTAACTAATTTTAGTCATCATAAACTATGGTTCAAACCTGTAGATAAAATATGTATAGAGCATTTAGTAGAAAGATGCCACAATTTTCTGTGATGCTCTGCAAATCATTCCAAATTTCATAATACCATCCAGAAAACTACATCATCTTGAGTGAAATCTCATAAAATGTCCACTGAATTAATCATCATAAAATATCAAGCAATATAATATTTATAATGCAAGAAAAAAGAACCAATATTCCTTGGAAATGTATGAAGTAGCCATGTGCATGTTGGACTAACATATAATATTGAACATAAAATATTTAGTCATAACATAGAATATTTGACATACATAAAATTAAGGAAAATAGAAGATTAATTGATGAAAATGATGAAGGAGAAGTAGAACCCAAATTAAAATGGTATAAAAAAATCAAATATGATTTTTCACACATTTTCCACATTCTGAGCTACAATATAATATCATAAAAAAGGAAGAGGTCCTTCTTAAATGCAATTAAAAGGGGGTAAAATATCATTGGCTATTTGATGAAATACAGAGTACTGTTAATCAGAGTTCTCTCTAATCTACACACCTGGGTGGCAATGCAATACTTTTTTAAGCACTGCGCAATTAATATGATGAGCACTCACATTTTGTGGAAACATTAAAAAGCCTTTAGCTTTAGTTTTCACACATGCATAGATGAGTTTGCATATTATAAATTCTATACTGAGATAAAATGGTTCATTTTGTTATCCAAATGAAAAAAAAACAGTAATAATAATAATTTATTTACTACAAAGATAATATATTTACCACAAAC
>KZ308134.1:1195653-1328241 GCA_000376725.2 Ladona fulva | reverse complement strand
GAAATAAATTACAATAAAAATAAATAATTTTTTTAAAGAATTAAAAAGTTTCATATATAAACTTGAATAATTAGTATTAGTATTGTTAAAAGTGCTTCGACAGCTAAGGTCATTTCGCACGTGAGCCCCCACCGGGAATTGAACCCGGGACCGCTTTCGCCGAAGTCGAACGCGTAGCCCACTTGGCTATCCGGGAGCCCAACTTGAATAAATTTTTGCTTTAAAGAGGAGAGCGAATTGCAGAATAAATCAATATCTGTGGCATTATTCAGAGCCTCATTCATCATTAATTAACAACTAAGGCTCTTCCTTGGCCCAGCTCCATAAACTGAGTACACAAAGTAATTTACTTGCTGTCCAAAGAGAGAAAAACTTAGAGGGAACTAAACTGATAAGCACTGTTGAAAGGAAAAGTCTTGTTAAGAAGTTAGCCCAGATACATAACAAGAAATTATGCATTTTAGTAATTCCAGACCTTTTCATTAAACTGAGAAATTATAGAGGGACAGCAAAAGAATATTAGAAAAAGCACCAAATAAATGTGTATAGGAGTGAATGAAATTTGAGAGAATTTTTCAAGCAATGATGAGTCAAAAGCAAAGCAATGAGGTGTAGTATGACTTGCAACTCACTCAAGAGGTACTGATGGGAAAATACTCTTGAGGGCTGATGCCAATGTAAGAACCATTGTTTCCACATCTGCTGATGGAGAGCCTGCTGTACTAGATGGACTGCCACCTTCTTCTGGAACAGTGGGAGGTGCAACTGTTTGGAATGAATATGCCTTGTCGCCAACTGTGAAACTCAGCTGCAAAGAGGAAGCACAATGATTTGTTTAAATTTCAAAATCCAACACCTAATTCATCAAGATCATAAACTCAGGGGACAGATTCAGAGGGAAGCTGACAAATCTTAACCTCAAAGATAAAAATGAGTGTTAAATAGCACAGTATTTAATTCAAAATGTACAATCCGTCTTCTATGGGAATTATTTACTTCAAAATTAATATTTTGCTTAAATTGTATTAAAGAGTTGAATAAAAACACAATTAACGCATCCTTACCTGATTAGGTCTTTTGCTCTCAACAGCTTGGATCTCCAAATAGTGAAAGTGGAAATCGATCTGAAAATTTGTGTATTAAAGAAATTACTTACTATTAATGATTTATCAATCACAATAAAATAATTTAACAATATCCAAGAAAAACCAAAATTTTGCATTAATAAATTACTATGACTATTTCAATATAAAAATTTCATGACATATTTTATAAGTATTGTATTTCACGTAGAATGCATTTTAACTATGCATAATTGTAACTCAAAAATGTACGTATGCATTGGTAGATAGCGACTTTGGTGTAATTGCATCATACTGCTATTAGAATACTTGGGTATCTTCAGATATCATAAATTCAAGGTTGAAATAATGTATAAATAAATGTAATCTGTTAAAACTATTACACCTTCTTCTTCAATCATTCGATTCAATTTCAAGTGGCATTTGAAGAAATATCTGAACATCTGCAGAAATACAAACAAATATTATTTCCATTTCATTTGTAGGTTTCATGCAAAAGAAAGACCATATCCAGGAATAAAAAATCATAATGGACATACATTTTATAATGTCATTCATTATTTCCATCATGTATGCAGAAGGCAAATATTTTATCTAAAAATTACCATGATTTTTTTGTTGTGAACCATTCAAAACAATGCAGATTCAAACAGAATTTAGTTATAGAGGATATTAGATAGATTCATGGACGCATTTATTTACACATTTTTGTTTTATGAAGACTTACCCGAGTTGGGACTTTGGCAGTAAGGATGAAGAGACGGCATGGCGAGTATACCTAGAAAGAGGAAGAATAGAATCATAATAAAATACTGCCAGGATATTACTAAAAATATAAGATTAAAAATATTTTACTATGTTCGCTATTTCAATGTAGGATTTGAAAGATCGGACACCTATCCTCATGGCCTTAAATTTCATATGAAAATTTGCATAAAAAGTTTAAAGTAAACTTTTGGTAATGAGACAGTATGAAATTAGAATTATACATTCATTTAGCATCTGACTGTTGTTGCATTGTTAGAAGTTACAGTAAAGATAAAAAACCTGACATTTATAGAGGTTTAATTCATTACCAATAATAAAATACTATACACACACTTATCAGGAATAAAAAAAATCATACTTTGATATAGGACTCATAATAACAGCTTCATCAGCATTTTTTTTTAAATTGATTAGATTTATTCTTCTTAAGCAATTCATTTATATCATAGGAAAAAACAATCCTTATTATTACTGACTAAATATAAGACAACTGGAAGAAGTTGGTACACGAATTCTGGTTGTGCAAGGAGACCCCTTTCTTTTACAGAAATAACTTCACTACTGCCTACATTTTAATTTTGAAATATTAACTAACAGTTATTTCCTGAACGACGTATTTTTAGAATGACCATCCTTTCAGTATACATTTATAGAAGCCTTCAAGTGCTTTAAAACCTCAGGTATTGCGACGAATATATTCTACACATAATAAAAACAACAACCTATTGAATATTATTGTAGTCGAATGATTTTTGAATAAAATATGGAAAAAAATGATGCAGTATAAAAAAATCGAAGAATTAAAAAATTACGAAATGATCCAAAAGACTGAAACTTAACTTGTAAAAGTGTTTCTTGATAATCGAGGTATTATTGAATATAATTTCATATCTAATATCTAGCTCCGCAGCATTACAACGCTTCATAGAGCGTACGTGACGAGTGCAAAAAGGTCACGCAACGACAATGACGATTCCAGCTATAAGGGTTTTCCCGTGATAAGATGGTGCTGACTGAGAGAGAATTCGCCTGAGAGAGTGCGATAATGAGGTTTTTATTTAGAGGCCCAGTTCGAGAACAGTTCCTCGAATCTATTAACAAAAATGTACGCGGTAAGACCTCAAACTAACACAACTACTTCAATTCTTCAGATGTTAAAGTTTGCCTTTCTTAATCAATCAGAAATGACAAGAAATTGAAAAACGGAACCAATTTAGACTCAAACAGAATCGAACGAATTACCTTCTACATCAACATTTGCTAACAAATGTTTTGTTAGTAAATGATTTCAGCGACATCTAAACACCACCAGACACTTTCTCTGCATTTAGCAATAAAAATTAAATATTCAACTTGGCAAGAGGGGTTTCTAGACAATTTCTTCATAGAGAAATTTCTTTTTTTCGTAAATTTTCCTCCAATTAACTTTTTAAATGCCATTTTGTCGTAATAAATGTAGTAGATGTGTCAAGTTCGTAGAAAAACTCCACGATGTGACTTAATTCATGCTCCTTGACATATCCTATACAAAATCCTAGAACTACCAAGTCATATACAAATATAATATAGCATAATTCCATATAATATCCATAATTCCATCGCCACATCATTAAAACAAACAATTGTAATATTTTACTAACATGGCGGTAATCTTCTTTATTATATAGTGGTGATACGTGTTTGACTGAAAAGAATGCCCATATAGGCATAATGTATATTCATGATCAAATTAGCTAGTCGCAAGAATGTCAATAAAATACATAGAAGCAACGACGAGCATGGTAGATAGGAAATTCATAAATTTCCAAGCTTGAACGAGAGAAATTACAAAGGAATTGGAGCTCGTGACGAGGGATTGACTTCTTAGGAACTCGAATTTTCTTCGGGGAAATGCGAAAGAAGGCTGAGCGACCGGCAAACGCCAATGGACGAAAATTACGCGGGAAGAGTAATTGGAGGAAAATATTTCGCGGCAATGAAAGGAAACGGGGAGCCCACGTACACCTACGTAATGTCAGGAAGCATAATTGCCGACGCAGAAAGAATAAAAAACCATCCCACACGACTTCTAATAATGCTCCGCTCGTTTAAAGCCTTTCTTTCCAGAAGGAAAAAAAAGACGAAGTTCTCCGGCAATTTCGAGACGCCTTCTAAACTCTTCGGCGATCTTCCGAGCATCCACGAGACGAGTAAGTGACCGAATGACGGCGCTCAATTTTTCTATCCTCGCCGCGCAATTAAACGCTTTTTTGCGGCTCGTGACTCATCTCCGCTCTTCGCACAGTGTCACGATCTCTCTCCAGACCACGCACCTCTACCACTCTTCGGCGGAGAAAAAAACGACGGCAAAACCCCCGAGCATCTACAAGCGGCGTCAGGGATATGGCCGCCGCGAGACAAAGATTTCTTCGCGTTTAGTTTTTTTGCATTCGACATTAATTTTACTTTTTTAGTCCACTTCATCCATAAGTTGAATCCGTATCCGGCAATCTTCATCGTTAAGGATTAACAATCTGAGGACTGGATTGTTGCAGCTCTCGAAGCCGTCCCCAGCCAATCGCTTCTTTCCCTCGTAATTTCTAACCGCAACACTGACCATTGTCTGCCTCTCATAACGTAACCTGGGTCTTCCTCTGTAACCCTCCCATCCACCATTCATTCCTAGACCGTCTTCGTCAGGCTATTACCTCGAATCGAGTCTGACCAATTCTCTCGTCATGACGCCAGTTTTCCACATACTTCTGAGTTCGTCGATTGCTGTTTGCCACAATAATAATTCCGATAGGTTTATATTCTACTACATTCAGCCTAAGACCTTTAGTGTTCACCTCTGGCGGAAGCGGTTCCGGGTCGATCCCGATGGAAATATCTTCGAATTTTGGCCAAAATTTTTTACACTTACTTGTGGAAATTCAAAAATTTCTCTGTTTACGCATTCAATAAAGACGGGCGGTGTTTCAAGCATGGAATTTATTCATTTCACTCTACTTTGGTCTTGCTAGCATATCTTGATGAAGGAAATGTTTATCATTTGTCTTTTGGTACCGGATGGAGAAAAATGTATCTTTTATACACTTTTGTCTCAGTCTTGTTCATGGCTGTGATGATATAAAAGCTACTGAGTTATGACTTATGTTGAACAATAGTATTGATTAAGATTTCTCCTTACGAAATGTTACGAAAAGATTTACTCGTAGAGTCATAGTGCTTCGCTAACGTGGGCTCGTTCTGCTTACAGCACCCCGGATCAGTGAGGAAAGCAAGGGCAAACTACCTCACTCCTCATCTTGCCTAGTAAGCCTCATTTCCCTCTCCTAGCTCTTCGTAGCTAATGATAGAGGAGATGAGGTCCTAACCGGCCTTCGGGCTGAATACTTGACAGACAGAACTCTATTCCCTTCAGCCTTACACGTGATAGAACTTTTCACGGCGGAACTGATAATTTCCTCCACTATCACATTCAATGCAGCATAAGTTATTAATTCAAGATTGACATCTAAAATGTAATTTAAACTAATCATTATTAATTACAAAACCAAAGACGAGTAAATCGTCGGGGGTTTGGATTTCGTTCTAATTCGTTAGTTCTACATGATTTCCACTTTGCGCCCTCAGAATTTTCGCCGAGGACACCCGCCCCTTTTGCCCCACCCAGATTAAGACCCTGTACATATATATAAATTAATAACAAAGTGATAATGATAGCAAGTAATTTGCAGAATTTAAGGTAATGCCAAAAACCCGAAAGGAAATTTCATGATTTAAAAAATTGTGTCATCTGAAATGCTTTCTTTATGCGTTCATAGTTTTTGTTAGAAAAAGACACGACGTTAAATTAATGCAATCATACATTTAACCAAAATTGAAAAATCTTCCGCATTTGCTTCCCTTTTGAAATACATTCACTCATACCACCCCTTATAAATGGTCCCTAAGGCTCACACTTGCTCACTGTCTGAACCCGGGTCTGCGAACATCCGTTCGCGGAAACCGCATGATGGAAAAAGGAATGACTCGCGAGGTTCGACGGGGGAAGCCGCGAGATATGGCAACCGTGCAGTCCAGACGTGCCTTGAGGTTGGCCGTAACCCTTAAGGGGACTGATAGCGCCCCCTGAGGCTAGCGCCGGCTGCTGATTCATAGCGGGAAACGATGCTCCACGAGGCGAAGCAACAAGGCTCGCCACACATGAGTGGATTTTTATCGGGCGGCTTTTCTGATGTCTTGATATTGCGGGCGATCTATTTCCTTTGTTTTTGTCGTCATCTTCTGCTCTCTGAAGGAGGAAGGGGTGGGGAATGAGAATGGCCTACAACGCCGACAAAGGAGTGCAGAGGATGTCTCGCGTTGACCTATCGGAAGGCATTCAATCAAATAACTAAGAGGAATCAAAATTTGGATATACCCCAATAGGATACCTAATAATCCTTTTCCATATCTACGCGTATGAACATGTTACTAGAGCCTTTAATTCAAGTTTGTAATATATATCGTATACATATATACATACGACTACAAACATGCATAAATATATATCATGTAATGAGCTATTTCATTCAAGGATTTATACATCAGAAACACAAATCATCAAACATGAGTAAAATCCTTCTGAATAAAAAGACTGATTTTCAGAAAGCTTTGCGTGAGAAACGAAGATACAGTTCTCCGTAATATTTTTATGGGGATATGTATATCATTTTAATCTTTTATCCAAATTTATTTTTCTAAATTTTATTAAATTTTAATCAATCAATTTTTAATCATTCTATTTTAAACTGCAGATGACAAACCTAAACAAATGAGACTAATTTGGGTGTAGGTGCAAAATGACCTCAGCAGTCGATGCACCAAAATTCCAATTCTACTACTAGATACAATTCAAAGAATATTGAATCAAGCACGGAAATTTTTTTAATAATTTCAAGGTGACAAGATCTGAAGTGCTGAAGTTCTAATCACAGATTGTAATACTTCGCTTCATAACGTTATACAGTTTTGGCGCAACGAAACGGAGGAATTATTTTCGTCAACAGAAAATGAAACTGTCAAAGAAATGTTCCCGGAGGCTGAAACGATAAAAAATCCTAAAATATTATTTTGTAAAAATGGTTCATGGGGTAAAAGGTAATTATAATTGGAGGGTGTCTGCAGTCGAAATGGGGTATAATGCGACATACGAAAACACGTTTGGCTGTATCCGTTGCAAAATCGTATCGTTATCAGAAAGTAAGTAAAAGAATAGTAAACAAAAGAGAAGTTGGGCTTTCTAGGCCCGAAAAGAAATAGCAGAATTACCTAGGACTTTGCATTACTGTACACGTATTCCACGGTATTGATCAGATACTGAGGAGGTCGCGTAACCGCACGAACTGATGAGGAAACTTGTTTTTATACCATACCCGAAAAACTCACGGAAATTCTCATTGGTAAATTTTTCATAAAATAAAACAAAGCTATCGGATTACTTTTTACTTATCATATGTACCGTGTCTGTAAAAATACCTTTTATAAAAATTTGCACTTTGCAAAAAATGTCATTTGTAAAAAAAATGAACCCACTGAATCGAAATTGGTACCTCACCTGATAACTTAAACATTACGGTAAAATTTCGAATTCAACTTTTTCAAAAGCCTCTGATATTCAGAATGCCTTCAACCATCTTCCTCTACGATACTTGATGACCGTCTTGATGTATTAAGCCAACATTGTCGTGTGCGTTGAGGGTCGAGAGGAAGTGTTCCCGTGAAACCTATCGCCCATGCGCTAATGGGACCCATTTTTGGCAATGAATGCATATCCTCTCGCACATAACTTACCGAAGGAAAAAGTCGATAACCCTTGCCACTGTTGTAATTTTAATGGGAAGAAACTTATATTCAAAGAGCCCTAACAAACAGAAGCTTCCATATAATAGGACGGAAGCACTCATGAAGATATTTCGTTTAAATTTTCGCAGCTGTTAGTGAAGATTGCTCAAAAAGCTATCTGACTCATCGAAAGTGTGAAGTGGAAAACTAAAAGGTGGGAATACGTGACTTTATTGAATGCCAGCTGTAAGCACCTTCGTAAGAAATAACTGCACCTCAAGCGTGTGAATTTGACCTAAAGGAAACAAATAAGTTAAACGATAACTGATACAAACAAATAATAACTGATTTAGAAACACACAAGAATTAAAGCAAATAAGTGATGTCGGTAAACGCACATCATAATTGAGGTAGAGCAATTAGAATTCAAACGCCGATGAAAATTCGTATTTTACAGTGATGATAATTTCTAATTTGAGGAAAACTAATTTGCTGTAGAATACCAGTATCGCTTTCTCTTCATCGACAGACGAATGGCATATGTAGAAAATCAATCCGCATTTCCGATAAATAATTACGAGAAGAATTTTGTCAGGATTTGTAGTCAGGTGAATGCAATCGGAACCTAACAGCGAGATATAATTACCAAGTTTCGGATTGAATATATAATATAAACAAACAGACTTCGTGTCACACTTATAAATATAGTTAAGGCAGGTATGTCTAACAATAAGATTTCAGTTACCTGAGGGATGGAAGAGGGAATATCGAAGTACGTAGGTAAGAAGCATGAAAATAGTGAGATTTGTAGCGTGATTCAAAATTACTCATGACCACAATCTAATGACAGCAGGAATTGGAAATATCCCTAGTAATGATCGTTAAAAGAAGGATATTAAAACTAGTATTACGCCCTATAATCGCAAGCTTAATACAATCAAACAACAATCGTCAATAGAATAGTCGATTCTACGTAATAAATCGTTTTACGCTTACAACTTTGATGTTATGTGACTGTCAAAAGGGGCAGTATATATATTTATATATATATATATATACACACACACACACACACACACACTGGCTGATTGAAGAAACTTCTAATGGACTCATTTTAGACATTTCTATATAACGCATTATAACCTGCAAAACGTACAGCTTAAATTGTTCATTCAACTTACGCGCTTCTAAACACGTACGCGGCAGGGAAGATTCCCGACTTTCCGCTGAATTACCTAATATTTGCAATGACATATTATAAACCAAAATAACACAGACACACACATTAATAAATACATAAAATTCAAAATCCTTCATTTCAACGCATTCTTATTTACATAATCAAGAATACTTTGTTCATATTTCACTTTTATTCTCATACTTGAATAGTAATACTTAATGCGAAATAACCACCAACTCCATACGCCCTCCACCGATAGATAAAAAAATCAAAAATGCCAATGGCGATTAAAACCGAAGCCAAAGATTTCTATATTAACTCTGCTTTATCATCTTCAAAAAATTTAAAAGCGACTGAAACTGAAAAGCACAAAAGTATAGTTTATTGCAACGTTAAATGCGAGCCAATAAATAAGTTGGCAAAGGTAGAAATGAGGCTGAGAAGCAACGCCGTTAAGGCCTATCAAGAAGGGGTCAAGGCACGCCGTTTGCGTTTTACACTTGTGCGTTTGGTAGCAGAGATTTTTCGCGCCTGATTCACCATCGTCCGACAAGAAGGTGAAAGATAAGCAGAGGTGAGAACGCTCGCAGAAGGGGCAAGCCCGACCTGAATCACCGCATTTTCTTCCTCGAAACCCTGCTGGCACTCGGAATTTCTAGGCGGAGCGGGAAGGAAAGAAAGAAGAACGGTACTGCCTTAAACGAAAGTGGAAGACACGACCATCCTTGTTGGGAGGGACGAGTCGAGGTCAAGGAGGAGAAACAAGGGAGCGTTTGGTATTCCGGACGCCGCCCCCGATCGGACCTATTAAGTCATGAACGTGAAAAGGCTCGCGAAAGACTTATTTGATCGCTGGCGACCACCGAGGATGCGCCTCCCGCCGCCGCTTTCCCCACCCTCTTTCAGAAGCGATCGTTCACTGCGAACTCGGTCATATACGGAGCAATGGCAACACGTTTACGCTGAGGCAAGATCGGATTTTCCAATTTTATCATTCCTACACTGCATAGCTATTAGAGATGGAACTGCAGAGCTTGTAGTATCAGAATGCAGCTCTGGCTTTAGGAAGCAGTGGCGTATTCGAGGGGGGAGGGGTAGGGCAGTTTAACGGAGACGGGTTCTTCGCTAGAAATAACTTCTTACATGCTGAGTTACTCTACTTAATAAGTTTATAATACGCATAACACAATTTAATGTCCATAAATAACTTCATTTTTATCCATTACTCAAATTCATAAAAACCACTCATAATTTTAAATAATTAGTTTATTATTAACTCAGAGAAGCTAATGTATTTTCCATGGTAAGCGTTTTCGAGAACATAACCCAATGAGGCTCCCGGATAGCCAAGTGGGCAGTGCGTTCGACTTAGGTAAAAGCGGTCCCGGGTTCGATTCCCGGTGGAAGCCTACATGTGAGATATGGCCTTAGCTGTCGAATTACAAACTTTTAACAATACTACAACAATAACCAAATGGGCATATTTCACTTTCATGATCACAATGGGGTTTTTTTGAGCTTCGGGCCTCGGATGGCCTAAATACTTGAGGGACATACGCCTTGGAGAAACCAACTGCCGAAGATTTGTCCATTCCAAGAATAGTAAATGCCAGTAGATTCCGAGAGACTATTAAAAGCTATCATAGTATAGAATAGCTTCGGCTACCGTAGAATATGTAATCTTCGTCAACGAACAGCATAAATGAGCAATTCGATCATAATTCTACATGTAAATTAATGCCCTAGAAGCCGCCTTCCGGCGTTACGCAGGGCTGACAACCCAACTAATCTAGAATTGTAATTTTGGATTATTCATCGCGATTTCTGCGACAGAATCACATGAATTAGCTGATAGTGTCATTATCATGAGAAACTTTCAGGATATTTTCAATTATCATTGTTTATATCTAGAGACGAAGATCGAGCGTAATTTAGATTGCACAGTTTTATTCGATTGTAATGAAATTTCGCGAATTAAAATCGACACTCTAAAATTCAACGAGCTCCAAACATTCTCTACCTCTTTCCTCACAATCTTCTGCTTTGTGTTTCGACTGATTCCGTGCTAGATACGTATAAACTGGAAAAAGAGAATTTCCTCATTTACCCTCCAATCACATGCCCTATTCCTATTCAAATCAAAGAAGTTAATCATAAACACATTCCAACGCTATCATTAAATAATCAAGTCATCTTCCAAATAAAATCGTAACTGACCTCATTTCCTCAGGGTTTGCTTACATTTACATACATCGATGGCTAAGGGCATTGCATACTGTTAGCAATTAGTATTCATCTCTACCAAATCTGAGACCTTCCGAACAACAAACGGAACTCCTTTGACTCACCGTAGATTCCCAACCATCTCTGCTGTTACGTCTCTAATAAGAACAATTTGTAAGCAAATTAACTGTTCAAGCTGTTCCAGTTTCCCACGGCATTTCTGACCGTTTAGTCATGTCTTCTCAGCGCTTGAAAAATCTCATGTATACAGTCTTCTAAAGCCAGTTCCCATAAAAACGAGTTCTTGCACAAAAAGGAGCGTGGGACGATTTTAAAACGAACCGTTTCAAAAGAACGCGGACGTCGTGGCTTCCATTCATAAGTTCACAAGGTAAGTAGCAATGTTTTCTTCAATTATCTGGATTCTGAATACCGCATGAGCATTAAAATTCGACGAAACAATACTCAATGTTTAGCGGCGAAGTGAATGTGCGGAGTTTTCCATTTGAGATACACCTAATAAAAGGATATCCTGCATTTTAATGATATAGTAATCAAAGAAAATTAACAGTTCTTAAACTGAGCTCTTAAAATGAGCAAAGCTCATACGCTACATTTCCGTAGAATAATAAAGATGGCCAAGAAAATATAATTCTGCTATTTATCGGTAGACTTCAATCTATAATATAGAGAAGTCAACATTCCGTTCTAGAGCCTTATTTCCAAGGGGTTTACTGTTAACTTGAACATGGAATTTTTATAATCTAACAAGGTGACACACTACTTTCCAAAATATTCTAGAACGTCTTAAAGAGAACATCATCAAAGAAGCTGCATGATGAGCACTTATAAAAGTTTTAAAAACTAATCTGAGAGAAATTAGAAATGTAATTCGTATTTTACTTAAATTTACTAAACATGACCGGTTTCGACCGCGGACCGGTCGTGTTTAATGATTTTTACGGAAAATAGGAAGTACGTCTCTGATTTATTTTAGGTGGCGTTCAACAACGTAAGGCTAGTCTACCTGGAGTTTAAATGTAACTGAGGTTCTTATGATTATCTTTTGATTAAAATACAGTTATATCTAGACTATAGAAGAGAATCCGTTTCGGAATCACCTTCGCGGTCTGAAGTCTTCGTTGACCGAAATAGGGACCCCAAAATCGTAAATTTTATAAAAATAATACCAAAGGACTCACTCTTTTACTAGAAAGGAGGAATAGACGGTGTTTCAAACAATTATTGGTTTTTGATTTGCAAGCGTCCATGAGCGAAAATCCAACATTCGTCAACCAAATCAGAACCCATTATCCGGGTCTGAGAAATCGTTCGTCAGCAGGAAAATTTTCTAGTAAAGATATTTCATTTTATAAAGCAAATTACATGGTTTATTTTCCAGAAGTTAGAGCGGACTTCGATGCGGAGTCATTTCATTGCCCTTTTCCAAAAAGCAGGTCTTCCTCAAACCCCAAGCTATTTTACATCCACTCAGATAAGAATAAGCAAGAGGGTGGTTAAACAAATCAGGCTGGGTGGCGGAGTCGGTGGTTGGATAGCATCGTGTCCAAAGAGCACGAAGGATCGGCCGCTGGCAATTAATTTCCGTGAGCGGTGCTTTGCAGTTCTGAGCAAATTTGCGGATGGGAGAACCGCGAAAGGAAGGCGATTTGGTGTTTTTGCCCCAGAGGAGGAATCTCCGCCTCCATTCTCTGTGTCAGCAAACCGGACCTTCGGCAGGATAATCTTCAAATTCAACATACGTCGAGCAAGTTCTCTGCTCGGATTAATTTCGCCTTGTAACGTACTATCATTGCTCCCTAACTTGTGAAACAAGTATTTGTACTATATCGTTCATAAACTTATAGAGCACATATTAACGGAAATTAGACGCAACTGTATAAAAAAAGCGTACCTTGGCAACAGTTGAGGCAGGCACGTTCGAAATTACAAATGAATGAGAATTGAAAAGAATTGTAATAAGAACGGGTAACTAACCAGTAAATCAAGTCTTTTTACGTTATTAAGCTGAATTGGTTCATGAGTTGTACTTCAAACGAAACAGCAGCTTCGCGAGAAACATTTACCGCACCGGTTTCTTCAATGGCTCCACCATTTCAAACTTTAAGCCTGTTAAATTGAGTGAAATTTTGCCATATTCAAACACATCCAGGAGGGTCACGATCAATGGCAAAATCAATAACTAACGAAATAATTCACTAAGAATATCACCAGAAAATAGTCGAAAAAGATGATTAATACTAAGGTTTCTTATAGTACTGCGTACATCCAAATAGAGACCACTGATGGTATAACGATATTGCAAGGGAATGAAACTCCAAAAAAACCATCAAAAAGTGAATACCACCTAACGCTTCATTACATGGTTCAGGGGCAGTTGGTCGATGGACAACCGGTCGATGGGACAACCCGTCGCTAGACTTTTCGTCGCTGAGACATTTGGTCGAAAGACAATTCGTTGCCGAGTCAACTCGTCGACGGAAGGGAATGTTGTTATTTATGATAAAGTTATCGGCGCGTTAGTATCGTTATGGTGTAATATTCATTGCAATAACCCGGAGTATTGGTACGTGCAGTTTTTGCGATTATCGTAATTATTATTGTATATTATTTTATCGTATTTAGTATCGTAACCTCATTACATATTTGGAACCCCTGAGGATGTCTTCATGGAAAACAAAATCCACAATGGGTGGTGTACAAATTTGATGTCTTTTCGGATTTTTATCTTGCAATAGTAAAACATATGACAAAAGCATTACTCCGCATCTTCCGATATTTAACGAACAGCTAATACTTAAATCTTTCGCACACCATTTCCTTAGGTCGCAAAAGCTCCATGTATTTCAGGTCGTTATTCATGTTCCCATTACTGGTCTACTTTACTCCGCGGAAATGCTTTTTATGCTCTCCGATCGTAGCTCATTCATGTTCTGTAAACCTATTAAGAGCTCCGATGAATCCACAAACCGGTTGTATGCTCATGGATTACTGAGAATGTGCTTTATATAAGTCGGCATCTACAGCGGGATATCAATGAAGTAACCGTGTGAACACAAAGGAGGCAATGCACCCGAATCCGCTGCAAACTTCCTAGTCAAATAAGATAGATTAGTAGAGTTTCAAGGGAAGTTTTGGCCGGGTACGTTTTGAGCACGAACAAACTTCTAAGAGGCCCTGCTGCACAGGGAATAATAGAAAACTAGGTCACTTTCGGAGTATAGTGATATTTTCCAGAAAAGCATTGAGAGGAAAGGAGTAAGATTCGGATGTATGGGATGTATTCGAAATAAATGCTTAAATTTTTGAGATAGAGAAGATTTGAGAGAAATGGTTCTTATTTGCAAAAAAGATTCATATAATATTTTTAAGAAATTACATTTTTTGGGACACTTTTATTATTGAAATTAAAAGGATTCTCCTAGTCAAAATACATTCCCTGTTTAAGCTTACTAAAACCAGTAGACTCAATAATTCAGCATAAGATTTCTTGACTATAAATTTGGCCGCTAAATCAAGAAAAAGGTAGACAATGAAAAAAAAGTCAGATACAACTCTAAATCTTTTAGAATATAGCCCTTTTACGTGTTAAATAATAGAACTTTTAATTCCAATAATCCTTAATAACATAGCGTACAAACCTATTAATCTTTTTGACATACTAAAATCTATTAACCGACATCGATATCACAATTATTGACTTTCCTTGGTTCAAACTCTAAATAGAGTAATGCAGGGTATGTTTCTCTCTAAAAATTGTTAAAACTTGGGGATCATAAGAAAAGGAGTGTTAGTGCTCGTTATTATAACCTAGATTATCAATGAGGTATTTCTTCGTGTAAAGTAAAACCAAGGTATCGTTTTAGTACTCCCAAACTTAACACTGTAATTTATGCAAATCATTTCGAAACTTTTGAAACTCATATCTATTTCGCGTTAGGAAGGCACTCGGCGTCCCGAGAGAGGGAAAAAAGTGGAGGAGATGGGGGCCTTTTGAGGGGTAATTCCCGCTATGCGTTTGCTTTTTCCTGCTTCGGAAGCGCTGCCTCCCCTATTCTCTGATTTGGATTAGGCTACTGAGTGAGGGCATTTTTATCGCCAATTAGGCTACCAAGAGTACAGAGTACATGTACATAACGAGAAAAATAATTTCTTATTGTCTTGAACATTGGCTATTATCTCTAATAGATAGAGGTATTTCCAATGCTATTTACGACGTCCATATCATGTACTTTGAAATGATCAACTCTATGTATTGTTTGTTTACATTTGTTTCTTATTATTTATGTTTCAGATAAAGGGCACCTAGCACCTAGCAGAGGGAGAGCACGGATTAAAATTACACCTTATATACTTGCTTTAAAGTAACAACAATATTAACGTTTATGTCTCTTCTATGAAATGTTAAAATGCACCACTGTCACAAGAAACCCAAGAGATATAAAGTTAAGGAAGACATATTTTTATCAGTTGATAGTTTGAGATTCTAGTCATTCTCTAAGTATACTAATCGTTTTACAAAATCTTCAAAGGGGTGGGGAGATCGGTCTTCTCTCTGAAACTGCCAATGCCAAACAATTAACTTTGGCAAGCTGCTTTTTCAATATATTCCACCTCAAGCGAAGGCAACCCCAATGTAAGATTTGGGATGCTGTATCTTGTTGTCATTATTATAGATCCCAGCTTTTTGGCTTTAAGCTTAAACGTATATCGGGTTGCAACAGGTCATGTAATGCATATTATATCATGTGAAAACTCACTTGAATGCACGATAAAATGAACACATAATGCATTTTCAGTCGTGGCAAATGATCACGTGTATACACGGCCCAGACTTATGTTTACGAATGTCCATTCAAAATTCAAATTTATGCCGATGTCTTAAGCCTTTAATTTTTATAGCATTCAAATTTGAAGCGAAGGAAGCTTATTACCATAGTTGCTATTTCCTTTAAGTTCCCTCGCTGTAGTCAATTGACCAAGACACCAGCTTTTCACCTACACTCTATCGAACCCGAATACGAGCCAAATCTGGAGAAGGAATAGGACGCTGGAAACACTCTTAATGTGCATCCGCCCTCGGAATAAGACACTGGAACACGTCCCACGCGGTGAATCAGCGCGAAGATGTGCAGCGTATAATCACCCACGCGACCAAACCGAGACTGTGACAACCGATTCAATTACCTCCATTGTTTGCGCTGACCTCGCTTCCAGATGTTGGGCAACTTGCTCGCATCGAATGCATCTGTGCAATTTTTATCGCCGTATCGATCGCTTAAACGGCGAGGCGGTCGATCGTTTGCTTGAAGTTCTCAATCCTGGGACGAGAGAAATTGACGAGAAGTTCGCTTTCTGATGGAATGCAAACGAAGCGCTATTTATTCGATATCAAATGGACGAGGAATCGTCGTTGCGGAAGGCATACAGGTTTGGAAAGTGCTAATGATCGATTCGAAGCAGTGCCCTAAACGATTCGCCGTAAGGAACTATAACCAGGGCATGGAAACGAATCGAAAACCGAACAGTGATAACAGCCATATTTCCTCGGATTGAAAACCGAACCCACCCCAAACAATTAAATTCCTTGAACCTGGGGGATTACCACGTAAGCGTCGTATTCGAATCTTCGGCTGTGAATTCGGCAGCCTAATTCGAAATTACGTCACATTCGAAAGGAAACGCTATACGTGCGACCACGTAGTTCCTCCTTAAGTCTATGGTAAGAATATTTCGACAGGTCTTCAGATAGGGCCTCGAATTCGAATCCGAATCTTGTTTCGAATTTACTGAATAACCCCCCAGAACTGAAACCGGCAACCGATATCTTCTTATGTATCGATTATCGTTTTGCATCTTGATCATTTACTAATTATGAGCATGTGAATAATGTATACGTAACACTCAAACACTAATAACTGAACATAATCTTTGATTGTTTTTAGCATCAGTAGTTTTATTCTAACATTTAAGAGAAAAACGTCTACTAACGTCACGTATAAGATAAACCTTGCACAGAGAGTTTTTATTCGAGTAGAAAAAACGGTTAGAACCGGTTCAACGGTTGCTTCCGGAGCAAAACCAGAACGGAACCGAAATTCGGCGCTTTCATCTAACCAGAGGAAAACAGGAACGAAAATAATTACGATTCGAAGCCCTGCTATAACTCCCATTGCATACACAAATTGTGGATAGTAGAACCAGAGCTGAAAGAAAAAGAAGTCCAAGGCTGACACCAGTAGCGGGGATAGATGAGACAGCGACTGCCCCTCTTCCTTGATGACTAATTACGAACGATTTTCAACATGGAAGTGGTCTAAAATTTTTCATACGAAGGACACGTGTAGAATCAACAAGCCGCACTTGCGTTACAAGTTGTCTACATTGGAACAGTCCAATATAAAAATTTTATCTAAGAAAACGCGTGTAACCTCCAAGTAGATTAAAGGAGAATATATTTTACGGCTAATATCATAGAATTCAGATATTGGGATAATAAAGTACATAAAAACAGTCCTAATTCGCCCTCCCCAGCAAAACTCTGCTCCGCACACGTCCCACATTGCCCACATGTGAGTGAGAAATGTTCGTTTGATCCAACCTTGAAGTTAAATATCTCACATGAGCAGAAAACTATCCAATAGAATTTGCATTGATTACTTGAATAATCACTATACATTCCAATTCATGAAATTCCATATCTGGCAATAATTATACATAAACTTTCACTTGCAGGGTCAAGGTCGATCGCCGTTACAGATTTCCGGATTGCGAGCACAGAAAAGTTAGAAACACGAATGAACTCCAAATGTTCTGGCCCTACATTGTGGAACGCCATCTAAAAATAATTCGTATCTTCCACAAATTTCACTCACCTGAGGATGACCGTCTTGGTCGAAACCGGTCATGTTTCAATAAATTTGTGGAAAATACGAAGTACGATTCGGAATTATTTTTAGAAACAAGTGTTGGAGATTGCTATCGATAATAATAAGCAATCTTCGGGTCCAAATAATATTCAGTTTTTCAGAAAACGATTCACATTTGCATAAGCTAAGCCATAGCACCGTATATTATTTGTAATGATAGCATTAAAAAGGGAAGTTAACATGACATGTTAACACGGATGTTAATCTTCACCAAGCGCCATTCGCAGTTTCACTTATTAAAAAAATTAGGAACTGATTGTCCTGAACACCCATTTATTACTTAAGGATTTCAGAGTGAGAAAGTAAGAGCTTTTCAGACGGAGGGATGATTTAAAAAAATAATCAGCACAAAAAGAAATTTCGTTATTTGTGAAAAGGGTATAGCAATGACCAGAAGGCTGAATCAGGTATTAGTTTATCAATTGATGATCACTTCATCAACACCCCAAAATAATAAGAGCAGCTACTTAACGGGATTAAAAGATTATAAGACACGGAGAGCATATTTATAGGAATTAATACTAGCGTTTGCACTTATGTTTGATCGGACCAAGTTTTCTTGAACCTCAACTACGGCCAATAAACTGATGGCCGGGCATGAAGAGAGCAGCAGCTTTTGGCTCAGCGATAGAGATACTTAAGGACCTTCGGCCGAAACGCTTAAGGACCTTATTGAGTTAAAAGCTTAAATACTTTCGCTTTTCCGAAGAACCCGGAACGAATAGACGTAATTGTATTCTGAACTTTTGCAGGAAAGTTCACAATAACAACTTCGAATTTCCTACAAAGCTATAAGAACAAAGATACTGGTAACACGAATAACTTAATGTATACAACAACACACGAAGATGTAAATTAATTAAATTACACTTTGTGTAGAGTAGCGTAAAATTATTCTTGTAATTACAGTATTAAGCCAAACCATAACGCATCAGAATCCCAATGGATCCAGAAAATTCCAGATTAATTTCTTATAAGAATCGAAGAAGAATGCCACCAAAGTCTTAAGTGATAAGTAAGTAACAAGTAAGATAACTCTAAGGTAGTACCATGCAAGATTTACTCGAGTAATTTCCGAATTATCTGTTGGTTTTCGCCATTTACGTAACTTGCGCCTCTATCTGTTAATTCCCTGGGAGTGAATAAAGTACTGAAACGATGTAATTAAATATGCGCGTTATTCTCTCCTGAACTAAATCACCCCTTTTCAAAACAATGTCATTTCCAGTCTTATTCACGTAATAACGGTGGATATAGTAACATTTCATCAATGTGGCTAGCCGATACTTCGTGGAACGCCATTTAGAACGGAAGGGCGAATCATTTAATTTCTCCCAGAATTGTCGACCGATTTTTTGACTGAAGATTAAATTCATGAACCGAAACCGCTGGAAAATAAAAAATCAAAAATCACTAAGTGATGTTTTTTTATAATTTAATCCCACTGCATGCTTGTTTGGCACCTCTGAATTTTCGATGTGCTGAATAAATAATTCCGACGTCACATTGCCAGGATCAACCATATATTTCCGCAAATAAGACGACCTTCAGATATGACGAGGTATACATTTTGGTCAAAATTTCATATTTTTAGTATATATCTGTCCTGTAAGACGACCCCCAAACTATCAACAGCCTATGAATTTAGTTCATTTAGCCTATGAATATAGATCAGCGATCTTTATCTGGATAGTAATACTATATAGTGTGTACAGTACTATACGTATATTACTACTGTATAGCGTGTACGGAATTGTCCTATTTTATTTTCTTGCATCAGGCAGCACTGCCTTGCGATTGTAGCAAACGTTCGCACTGATTGGGGCATTCGAGCAATGACCTTGATTATCAGTAGCACAATAAAGATAACTTTTAATATTTATTTTTTAGTGTTGTTATAGAACT
This sequence comes from Ladona fulva, assembly GCA_000376725.2. Taxonomy (NCBI): domain Eukaryota; kingdom Metazoa; phylum Arthropoda; class Insecta; order Odonata; family Libellulidae; genus Ladona; species Ladona fulva. The sequence goes on along the minus strand of KZ308134.1, from coordinate 1,308,325 downwards.
CATATAACGCACTTAAATGACATGATACATTTTTCGATGAGTCGGAGTAATTTTCAAGATCAGTCGCAGTCGGTGGTTGCACGCATAAAGGAAAAGCCTCCTTCAGCATTGTTACGTTTTTATGTGTCTTTCCTATAAGACGAACCCGGATTTCGAGGGCCATTTTATGATTCAACTATAGTCTTATCTGCGGAAATACATGTTAATTAAAAAAATCCATTGTTAGCCGCAAGTGGCGTTGCGGAACTTCCCGAACTCCGATCACTTCCTGCAATTCGAAAAAGTTGACGGGAACAAACCTCGGGTGGGGCACTGCCGTTTCCGAAAAAGAAGAAAGAATTGCATTCACGTCCACGAGCATTGTCCGGTCGAAATCCGGGCTTTTTTCGACCGAAGCGAGAGACACAACACTCAGAGTCGGGAATATTTGGTCGGAATCCCACCCACCCGTGTCGAAATCGATATGGAAAGAGTAAGTCTCCCTCGCCCAAAATGGAGATTAGAACGAAAATAACTCTGGCTGACAAGGTGGACGAAAAGAAGCTTTCCTCCGAAAATAAATGACCTTATCCTTTAAGAAGTGGTTCCCTGGCTTTCGCGAACCCATCGTGAACGATGGTTATTGACCTTTTTACCCAAAAGGTTCTACTAATAACATGGAAAGGCAGGTTTGCAGTGGAACTTTCAGACCTCAGGTGTCATCTAGAAAGCCAGACGATGCGTTTCATAAATAGGTTGTCAGCAGGGCCAGCTTAAGACAGTAAGCAAACGAAAGAACTGTAGTGGGAGCAGCAACCAAATGGGCGTCTATATTAGAAAATAGTAAAGCGGTACAAATATCTCAAACTGTAAAATTTGAAAACGTCGTGTAGACGTACTTCATTGCAGATCAAGATGAAGCGATTCTAAATAATTCGTAAATTGTGAAGTTCCCATCAGCAATGTATCACTTGAGATCAGTAAAATGAAGAATAGCATACGAATGTTGCAACTTATTGTAGAAAAGATCATCACTACAAGGAATGACTATTGCAGGTTATAATTTAATTACAACTTTACCTGCCGCGGTGGTGGAGTGGTTGGCGTGCTAGCGCCCAACTCATTTCGTCAAATAGTAGAGGAATCTTAGCCTGAATATAACTATGCAAGAGAATTCTCGGTAATTCCATGTGTGAAAGAAATGTAGTATGTGAATTCTATGTTATGTGGCGTAAAAAATCAAAATTGTAAAATATCAGAAAAAAAATTTGCGATTTATAATTATCTTAATCATTACAACTTTACGACCTTGTAGAGAGTAAATTCAAAGTGACAGTTGCAGGGGATTGCTCATATTTGCTGAGCGATTCAATTGATAAGTGCTCAATTCAATTCAATTGATAATTGGTAATGCTTTTCATTCATACACAGATTCAAGGAACAATGCTTATTGACCAAGAAAGAAAAAATAAACATTCACGGAGAATGCATTTACCTCACTATTTCTCTAGATGGAAAGAATGAGCTGAAGATATCTTACCATCTCCTGTCGCGTAAATTGCGCTGAGAAGTATTCAGGACATAAATTTCATTCCACACAAAGCATTAACAAATACAAGGTGAATGAGGTGAGGTGACTCGTAAATGAATGATACTGAACATCACATAAGTGAAAGCAAAATGTTGAATGATACCACATATTACCAACTTCCCGAACGAGAGATATAGGCTCAATCAAGGCTCTAGTGCCGCTGTTCCCAACATTTTGTACCTCATGCACCTCTGAACTCACCATTCTGAATCCCGACGACCACTACTTTAAAGTTCTTTAAACGTAAAATCATGTATGCAATGATTACTGTCGATTTTGTCGTCCTTTACCCTGTGTTGGTGACACTAAAGGGATTCAAAATATAATAAGGGTAAAATTGTATTTAAATTGCAAATTATAACCATCAGTGGTTCACTAACCACCGGTTGCGTCTAGTATGAATATGTCAATCAAAAGGCATTCCTTTACGATCACGCATGCCAAGCTACAACATAGACCAATCCTGGTCCTGGATGCTTTTTACCCTTCAATAAGTAAGCAGATATTTGTCCAATAACGGAATAATTAAAGGGGAAAAACCATAAGGATACAGGGGACTGTAAATAGATATAAGCCCCTAAGGCAAACAGCAAATTAAAAGCGAAGAAAAACGAATAGATGATCCATTTAGGAAGTTAATGTAGAATTACATACGTAGTAGATATAGAAAAGCAAAAAAAAACTGCCGAACTAAGGCAGAGGAACGGTAGTTTAATTGATATTAAGAAATTATTCCTTCTGACAACAATCATACATGCTTAAAAGCAGCATTCTTAGAAGATCCTAGTAAGGAAAATCGAAAAATAGGTTAACTCTAGGCGTTGTGAAACGTCTTCTAAAGACTCACGAAAAACAGTTATTCGAATATTCTCTAAGACTTTCATTTACTGCAACCGGTTCAGACTTTAACTCCACCTAATGATAACTGTTAAGTCGCAGTGGATGAAACTTTTGAAGAAAATAGGAAGATATGAGTAGCGACCTCGTCATTTACCCGTATATGAGGGAAATTTATTTGTAATAGTGGTTCCTGAAGTAGAATATTTTGTGATAGAGTCGCCGTCGATGTAACAAACTAAATTCGAAGTAAAAGATAGTATACAGGAGAAAAAAGGTCAGAAAATGTTTCTGTTTTTCGTGAAATAGAAAAATCCCACCCACCCATCCCACTAAGCTTTAATTATGTTCAATTTGCTACAATCAAAATACATCTTGCATATCAGATATTTACATTAGGATTCATTACAGTAGCAACATTACAGTTACGAAGTAGTAACGGAAATAATTTTATGGTTGGGGGTCACCATGGATGGGAAATGGATGGTAGTGAGAGCAGGGTTCTGTTTTTTTCGAGCTGTATTTCATAGTAAAGAAGCAACCAATATTTCATCATTCATATTCATTTGAGGAAAAAAAGAAAAGAGACGATCGAAGGAAATGAAAGACCGAAAATAAAAGAAACAAATACTAAACGCACTGGACCACTGAACCAAAAAAGAAGAGAATTTCGTCGGAAGTGAGCGCACATTACGTATAAAATTACGAACCTAATTGTCTACATTAGGAAAGAATACGAAAATTTCGAATCGCCGCAAAAGAACTAAGGCGACGACGGAGAAACAATGCCCTCTTTATCACCGAACCTCTTTTTCAAAGTCCTTGCGGTTCGGAGGATGACTTGACAGGGGATAGCTTCCACTTGAAAACACACATCTTTGGCGAGGGCTTTCTCGTAACGTTCGATCGGAAAAAAGCCTTTCGCCGGCAGTTGGAGGGCCGTTAATATCCCCACTCAACCCACTTCTTCCAAGCTGAATTCACGCTCCATCAAACGGCCTATCCACGCCCGTTTATTGACGAGACGAGCTTTAAATGTTTCGATAAAAACGGAAGAACAAAAGAAAAACGGAAAAGAAACGTAAGAGGCATAGAAAAAGACAAATTTATTTTATCGAAAAGGAGAAATGGAGACCTACAAAACACCTCCTATGTTTGAGAATTTACTGAGGGTATTACTAAAATTTATTTCGATATAACCCAAACCGCAGCCCTATGACAATTTCCTTGCGTAACTGTGAAAGTTTCACACAATCCTCTACCTAATCTCTAAGTATATAAAGGAGGATTTTCCTTGAATCCACCCTGAGAAGTGGAGCTTTACTATCAATAGGATAGGCGCACAGGAGCTCATTACATCGTTATATTTTCGACGAATTATTAGTAGGTTTATTAGTTTTGTTGGCCGTAGTGACAGAGTAGTTGGCGTGCGAGCGCTCCAACACCTAGGTACCGGATAATCGGAATTTCCTGGTTACGGAATGGCTGTGTATGACTGTCAATAATAATAATAGTTAAAATAGATGTACCTGAAGTCTTTCAGCTTCCATTAAAGAAGTTACTGTTATTCAAAAATACACTGGAACACTTTACCTTCAGCCCGCGAAGACTTCTTAGGGACAAATGCGGCCCACTCGAGGTAAAAGCTATGACATGAAGAGCTATTTTACCCATCTCAACGATTTACTCTAAACATAAAACGAGCACACAATAAAAGATTGAGTATTCATTTGATCATGATCATCAATATAAAATCACGAGACTTTTCTCGGAAAACTGTTTTACTTATAATATCAACATAAGGTTTACCTATGAAGGCAAATAAAATTGAGCAGAACTTAACAGAAATATCAACTTCAAAAGTAGAGATGTCCAGTAAAAACTTCGCTTGGATTATTACTCAATTTTTCTTCTTCAACTGTTTTTCAAATTCCTTATGAAATTGGAACTATTATATTCTTGTCATTCTCTTCTGCTCCTACCACCGTATCAAGAGAAAATCTTTCGTTAATTTCATCTCAGTCTTACTTAGGGCAATTATAACATGAAAGCTACTGAGCTATGGGTAATGCACAATAATGGCACTCCTTTTGGTCACTCCGTACTGAATGTTGTGAAGTGTCTTTATTCCCTTAGAGTTATCGTTCTACACTTACTTGGATAGCAATCTTCCCCAGTGAGAGAAACAAGGACTATTTTTTTAGTTGTAGACCATCTATTTTTTAGTAACTACCTCACTCCTCGTGTTGCCTAGTATGCCTCATCCCCTCAGCAGGATATTATGTACCTAATTGAGGAGGGGATAAGTTTCCATCCGGCCTCCGTATGGGTACGGTACAAACATTCCCTTCCAACTTCAAAAACAATACCAACCTTTCCTGGTATCGAGAGTGGTTTCCTGGTTGCGGACCGGGAAGAGGATATTGATGTAGAGAGATAAGGCAGCCGTGAAAAACACTGACAAGCGTAAATCCAGTTAGCTGAAGCAGGCGGGCGTTAATTAGTTTGACAAAAAGCCGATCAGGGCTTGGCAGGAGAACGATTTTGCCTTTTCCTCGAGCCCCTCTTCCGCCGCTTTTACTTTTACTGCTTCTCGCGCCGAGAACAAAGCGGGCGCGAGGGTACGCGAAGCCGTGACTCATACGAGATGTTAAACACATTGGCCTTTATGTGACGCGTTTGCGGGAGTGCCGCGGATCTGGAGCGCCTTCCTCCAACGTCACGGCCTTTATTCTCGAACTGTGCTACGCATCGATTCCTATGCTCTCGACCGCTCCACCTGTTTCCCTCTATTCTTCGTTCGACTTTTCACCGGGTCAAAGGTCAAAATCTCCCAGCGGAGATAAATCGGTCGGTGACCGATTGAGAAGTGACCCACCGTCAGGTGCCGATTTTCTTCCCGGAAAAGAATGGACATTTCGTGGAGGAAGTACAATGGAGGTTCCGGCAGCTTCGCAGCAGTTTGGATTGACGGAGTGAACAACGGACAGTTCGCGTCGCGACCTACTAGTAGTGGCCGGTCGCTATGGTTTATTTGTGGGTCGCGGAAGTATTACATCTCTACCCACGACAGCGCGGAGAGATGCGCAGGCGATCGAACGCCGGAGAGAAATACACAGTACAACGACAACGATAACCGGGAGATGGTTCCTACAACCATATTTTGATGAATGAATTAATTTTATTTGTAATTTGGTACAGGATAAAGAAAAATGTACCTTTAATTAACTCTTGCCTCAGTCTTCTTCCGGCTTTGATAATATTCAATCTACTGGGCAATAAATTACGCTGATTAATCGCGAAGATTAGCATACTCTCTCCTCCATCCAATATTTTATTTTCGTGAGTTCTTTCCAGATCGCTGGTTCACAATTCTGGAACTCTATACCGAATTCCATTAAAAATTCTAGCCCGGTGCGAGAATTTATGAAGAATTTATTGTACCATCTCCAACGCTTGATTAAAATATACTGCTGTATTCTTCTATTCTTTCGTTTATGAATCATACTTGTTTGTTTCCAGTGATCGAAATCTCTCTTCTAATTTTCTCTTCAATGTCAAATGTTTCAACACACACATCTACCATTTAAAACTTATTTTTGTTCGTTCTTTAATTCTCGTTTATTTCTACTTTGAGAACACTAAATTATTCTTGCATACTTTTCATTAAATGTTCCATGGGAGCTCCCAGAGCATGAAAATTCTTATTATTATCCTTAAAATTATATCAAACCCTTCACGTTACTCACAATATCAACATTCTTTCCATGTTATTTCTACATTTTAATACTATAATGACGCATAATACCTATATAAGAATTCTTCTTTAATTCCGAGCAGTTATCGTTGAAAAATCCTAAGATAAGCATCCTGGAATCTCCTTTGTTTCGAAATATTCGAGACAAGAAAGAATCTGGATCTTTCAAGGTATATTTTTCACTTGTGTTGACAGGAGGGATTAATTCGCTCATACCAATTCGTTTGAATTGATGGAATTGATGGCAAATAAAGCATTGGTGGAAAATAAAGAAACTCCCATTCCGGAGGGTGACCGATGAAATTCCCAAACCACTGATTCAACCGAGCATCCGACCCAGCAGGGGCTTTCTCGTCGGCCACACCCACCGCTGCCGGGGCGAAAAGACCCCTTATGTTACACTCAATAGGGATCCCAATTTTCGGAACACACCTCTATGATAGCTGAATCATCACACCGAAATAAAAGTAGGGAACGTGCTCCGGACAATCGGAAAAATAAGTTTACTTCGAAATTTATTTCGAGAAGCGCGTGAATTCAACTCAAATGCTAATGAAGCGTATTTTGCGATGATGACCTGAACTAAAACTCAAGGTCGAATAACAAAAACTAGTCATCATCCCAATAGGATGTTCGGATGAGGAGATAAGAGAAAGGAATCAATAAATGTTACAATAAGGCTCCGGAACATCGTAAATAGGGCTCGTCATTTCCCGGATTTTTAACAATCCCGGGATCCCGGGATGAAAAAATCATCGATACCGAGAATTTCCCGGGATTAAAGTTTTTAGCCAAATTGAAGGTGAAACGATACTATTTCTTCTCATTTTCATATTTATTGATTTATAACCGGACAAATTAATTTTTCGTTTACATCTCTCATGTCATAAAAAATCAATTACAAGCAATTTTTAAATACTACGAATAAAACTGGGTAAAAAATTATAGAGGTAAGAAAGTTAACAGTTTTACTCATGTCCCTAAAAATCACAAAACCATATAAGACCACACTATTAAAGCCACCTTATTGTATTAGTTGATTCATGATAACTCTTCAATAAACATAGTGTGGACACTATGGTCATTTAGAGATGAGCAATAAGGTATATTGGTATTGAAAGACCAGTTAAGGAGAATTCCCTTCCTGCTTCTACGGATGTGATAGAGATGCTCAGAAGGGAGTTAAACTTACTAACAGGTAAAAACTGGGATTTTCCGGGATATACTTTGACTCTCCCGGGAAACGGGAAATTTCCTTTGCCCATGGTACCCCGAGATTCCGGGGAAACGGGATCTCGGGACAATAAGCACTAATCGTAAAGTATTACAACACATTACATGACCTGGCGGTAAGCCAATTTTTGGGGAAGGACATGGGAAAAAATTCTCTTTGAACCGATAACATCAGATAACAACCACTTCTCAGCCTTTAATCTATGAGAAATGTTTTACGAAAAAGATGCTGCTCATTACTGAACGGATTGTTACACCAGCAAGGAAATTTAAAATTGAAATATTGAGAAAATTCTTCATAATACTACATTAATTGTAAGCAATTGATGCTCATAAGAAATAGTTCTCATCTGTGTAATCAAAGTTACTGATTATGAATATTCCAATGCGGTTTATACAGGCGTTCTTCCTCACGCAGAGGAACATCTTCCGAATGTTATCATTAAAGCAATGCTTCCTAATCTTAAGCTCACTTACATTATAACTTCGACTTCGTGTCATGCTGAATTGCTTATCTGCAAGTTGTAGCCGAAATTTACATTGACGAGAAATGACAAACAGTGTGTGTAAAGGAATAACAATAACAACAACAATACCAATAATAATAATAAAGACGACTTTATTTGGCGAACTTTGACCTTAAGAGACCTCTTTCAAGTCAGGATCACATACAACCTTGCCCTAACCAGGATTCGAACCCGTGACCCCGGCGTTGCTAGGCTAACATTCTAACTACTATGCAATCGAGGCTAAAAAATCTCCTTTTCCGCAAATATATCCAATAAAACGACCAAACACCACGCTAAAAGATGTGCAAGTACAATATTAAACAGGTCTCACCGATTAGGAAGTACAGGTTAAAAGAAAGTAAAATTTCCTCAAACTCATATCTCTTCCTTGGAATGTTTTCCCACTAATGCTCTCTCTCAATCTTTAAGCCACTTTAATACAATTGGCAAGTATGTTTTATAGTCTATCTTATCAGCGATGACATCCACGTTAACGACAACGAAGACGACGGAAGCGTCTACCTCAAATCTCCACCTTTAAGAGAACCTTAGCCTTAAGTCTCCAATACTCTGCTCATCCTTATCAAGGATTTAGCGTGATCCACGAGCTATAACTCTAAAGAGAGAAGAATAACAATCGTTTCGGAGCGAACCTTGGCTCAATCTCCGTAAAGAAACAAAGACGTAATATTCCCTAGAAACAAGGGCGAGGCGAATTCTAGCGAGAATGATGAGCGAAAGACTGGTCCACCATTTCCGTTAGTCGTCTAACAAATTCTGTTCACGTCGGATATAAGACGGGAGGGTTTCTTCAGGAGTAGGCGGGGCTCGTTAAACGATGACGCTCTTCTTCGAAAAGACAAGGCGGTCATGTGAGATAATGGAAGAAACTTTTATGGACACGGACAACTGCGAGAATTTGCTTTAGCCTATATCTAATCGATCTCCGGGTAAACGATGCACAGAATTGCAATAATGAGTCAAGAGGACGTTGCTAATGTTAATCAATACAACGCCTTGTGACTTTCATGTTTCTGAGACTTTCGCAACCAAGGTATAGCGACCAGCAGATGGTTCCCAAGATGAGGAGATATGTGAGGGTTCGAGATACCATCGCGCGCCAACACATACTTATAAATATTTTATTAATATAATTATTTTACATGTGTACCCTGTGATCCCCTTTTCGGCGTGTGGCAGGAGTTGCATGCATCTTTACTATATTCACTCAATCGGTTACTGTAGTTAATTGAGAAATATTGGTTTATGCTTTCTACTGAAATATGATCGCAAGTAACGAAAATTGTAAAATATAGACGTGCCGGTTTTATTACTTGGTGCGTTTTCTTGAATTACGAAACTTTTCATGCTAATAGTAATCTTAACCTACTAGTACCGGAAGTTTTTTCCTACCAGCATTAAAGTAATGTTTTTTTCGAAGAATTTATAGCAATTAGAAAAGTGAGTCACGGAAAAATTAAATTTTTAAGCGTCAAGTTCATCCATTTCCCTGATATTTTTGGTAGCAACGGAACGGCTTATGTAACAGTGAGGAGGCATTATATCTGCAACATCTTTCAAAAACGTAATTTCTCTGATACGTGATAAGGTAAGGTCATCATCATCACCTGAAACCTAGGTCTTGAGTGTATGGATGTATTTTGTGGTGTTTTATAAATTAAAATATCAATTCTACTATTCTTTTCACAAAGTGCTATGCGACTTAAAACCCAAAGGAGAATTAGAAGTTATTGGGACTCGAATACTATTGGGACTCGAATCCCGGTCTCCCCCTTCGGGGCTGGTATTCTAACCACCGTGGAGAGTAGTTTAGCGGTACTCCTTGTACTTTGAATTTATTGAGCAAATGAAGCGTTAGTTTAAACCGTATCTCACCCAAAGTCTCATCCTACGTTCTGAATCATCTGAGTGACGCTTACTGATTTATCGCGACATTTCTCAACAAAACGCACCGCCTTTCGCTGTACCTTTTACGCTAGCTCTAGAACACAAAACTTGTCGGCAGGGTCCCATTGAAATTATATCTCCTCAAGGTTGGGGGTCTCGACACAAGGGAACTCAAACGTCGGTAGATATTAAACTTCCGAGGCAAAAAAGTTATGAAAGAGCTTTCGAATACGAAGATATCAAGCTTTCGTTACGCATACGAAGTCTCACAAAATTAACCAAAGGAAGGATTACTTTGAAGGATAGCTGTAATGGATGAGAGCAGAGTGACTAATGACTGGCACTGCGTGTGGGCCCAGAGTTAGATGAGAAAAAGTTGGCTGAATACGCTGACTAAGAGCGAGGAATGGAGAAAAAATGAGATCGGAAGTCTGCGAAATAAATTAACGAAGCATGAATTCTTCTAAGGCGGGAGAAGATAGGAAGATTAGCGGGACATTAGGGGTAAGAGAACGTGGTCACACCGTGCGGAGACATTCTCCATGGTACGCATTAACGAAATGTTGTTCACCTGAGTTCATTAGCATTAGCGAAATGATGGTCCTTGATGAAACCTGATACCACTATTCTCCTTAATTACTGTGATATGACTACGGAACTTTCTTGAGAAAGCCGCGTAGAATAGCATTGTGTCGGAACATTAAATGCCACCTGCAAAGATAGGCGTTTAACCATTTCAACAGCTTTGATAATGAATGCTCTTCCGATTCCGTAATTCTTTGCGAAATTAAACTCATACTAATCAGCTATAAAATAAATGAGAGAATGGTACAGGAGAATGGTGTGCTTAATCCATTAACGTCATGTGTGATCATGGGATCACGTAGGATACAGCTTATCTACATTAAAAATATCACATTTCCTAGGTTTTCATCACTAAAATCGTATCTTTCAAACATATTATCGAGTGGAATACATTTGTTTACTGGAATTTTTGTGGCTTAATGAATACTCTATGTTTAATTCACTCCAGTGAATTAGTTTTAGTGAATTATTGTTACAGTACTGCTCAAGTGATTTTTGTATTCACGGTTTCCTAAACATCTTTTAGCTTGTACCATCAATAGGTTTGCGCAGGTTTTTCACACCCCCCTTCTCTGTGGGTGTTATCCTGCTGTGGGGATTTTTTCCTACTGTGGAGATTTTTTCCTAACACTTAGGTTTTTTACATCCTCAAATTCTTATTTATTTCTTCTCTCTATTTCTATTTACAAATTTATCCTTGTTTTAATAATAACGTTGACGACAAGTTAGATGGAAGAAGAGACTTTTTAGTCTCAATCTCGTCTTAGTAAAGACCTAATAATAATAATGTTTTTAAAATTTTATTTAAAATTTATTTTGACGTCGGAAAGGAAAAAGAACTGTAGGTTATAATGGCGTATTGAAAAGAAATATTTTACAATAAGACAAGGGAAAGAGTTAAAGTTGACTTTGTACATAAAGGCGTACACCTAGGATTACTTCCAAGGTGAAACAAATGAAAAAAGTGTGACAGGACCGGGACTCGAACCCGGATCTTTCAACAGCAAGCCGGTTGCTTTAGCCGTTGAACTATCTCGCCAAATTATGCAGACATACAAACTGGAGATTTCATAACGCTTTAAAAACGCTATAATTGTAAGTCTATGTGTTAATTGTATCGCATTCCAAATGTATGCACCATTTTGCCATCTAAATAATTATCAATAAGGAAAACGAAATCAGTAGTGGTAATATTGTGAAAAGCGCTTCGACAACTGAGCTCATTTCGCACATATGAGACCCCAACGGGAGTCGAACCAGTGAGCCCACCGGGAATCTTTCACTAACAGCGAACACGCTGCTGCTCCTGGAATCCAAAAACGGAATCAATGACGGTAACCGTTGTCAATAGATAACTATTAAAATAAATTTTCTTGTGATGTTTATTGACTTCCATTAGCTGAAGTATATGGTGAAACCAGAAGTTGTATATTCTACAGCCCCCACAAATTGCGACCATATATCCGACAGAAAGAATAAATTGATTTAACATTCAATAAAGTGCGTCATCTGATCAACGGTTGCCTCTAGCATAAATAACAAGGAAGACCATTCAAAAAAGACGTCGCGTCTATATTACTAAAAGCAAACGGTTCATCGAAAAGATATATCGGCCCAGCTGTCGATGATTCCGATCAATAAACGCTTAAAGAAGATTAATAGAGGTTTGATGAACATCTAGATTCCTTTTCGAGCTTGCATCTTCTGAAATGAAACCAAAGCGATTCAAAACCAAACATTCGGCACGTACACATCTGCAGAAGCAATGAAAGCAGACGTAGAACGAGGTCGCTAAAGAGGACTCATATCCCTTAATGGATGAAAACAGCTTGATATTTACCACGTTCTTAGCGGCTGTCTAGATGTCAAAACAATGAGGCGTTTTAAAAATCGAAGAGTATGATAAGGAAAAGATTTCCGCGATTTGCAATGCGGCAGTATACCACAAAGAAAACAGAAAACGATAAGAATATCAGTAATCTTAACAGGGGAAACACCCGATGATCTTCCTTGACGGAGCCTAAATTCAACGCATAAAATAATGAAAACGAAGTGCCTTCGAATCACTTCCTTTTTCTTTGAGCCTAGCTTTCCTAGCATAACAGCAACATAAATAATATCCACACATACAAAAAGTAACTAAAATCTACACTGACAACTGCAGTGCAATGTTTCATTATGAAAGTAAATAATCGACATAATGAGTCTCCATAATCAAGCTGAATTTTAAAACCTCAGCTCTCAGAGACTGTAACATTCCTGTATATGTGTCTTATATTTCCTTTCTAAAGAAAACATGAAGTTATCCTAGTTTCAAAAAAACGTATGTTTTCTGAAACAGAGTTTTCTTTGACATTTGCCAGTTTTTTTCTTAGTATCATCTAGGTAAATGAATTGCAGCAAAGGATAAAATTTTTCTGAGCAAGATCAGGAATGATTACCTGGCTGCTGAGTTGGCGTTTCTGTTTCTCATCCTTTTCAGTTAGTATGTACGATGTTTAAAACAAGGTCTTTGAAAATTATAGAAAATTCAAGGGATCTGCCGAACTTTTCTGTTTTCCGGAAACTGATGTACATACAATATAACAGATTTCTCGGATAGTCATGGTAATTTTGCGCTTATTCTCGTTTTGATTGTTTATTATTTCACATTTTACGAGATTAATGGAGACTAGCAGTCAGATTTTAAATCAAAATGACAACAGTCCTGTCATAAAATACCACTTTAATTAATAAATAGCATATTGATAAGTAATTTCAATAATATAACTTGAAACATTTTTCTAATATATGGTTTTGGACTTGAGAAGGACCTTAATTTTTTTGACAAAGGTTAATTCAACTACAATTGTACCTTACAAGCCGTCTTTTGCCGTGTAGCAGGGGGTGTACTAATTGTAAGACTCTACTTCCCTGATCTATTACTTTCGTGTATCGTTTGCAGAAAAAAATGAATTCTTAAAGCGACTGGTTCTGTCATCTATTTCTCTGACTTTTATCGCAGAATCAGAACGACCTATGTGACAGGAAGGAAGCACAATATCGGGTACATCCTCTACGAACTTACTTTCTCTGAATTCGTTAAGTAAATTAAGCATTCGTCTAATGTTCTACCATCCAGAGATTCCCATCCTTCGTCCTGAAGCATCTGAGTAGCGCTCACTAGTTAGCCGAAACATTTTTTTACGAAAAGTATCGCTTTTTGATGAACATTCCCTAATTTAGATTTCGAATAATTCAAATAGTAACTCAGATAATTCTGGAAACTTAGTCTGGATCGCTTCCAAAGTCTTAATGATCCATAGCATGTCGTGAACAGCATGATATTTGCATTCAGAAGAAGAATATGCAGGTTTTATATGTACAACTTTTCTTCGTCTTGGAAAAATGTGAAATTTACACCTGTTCAGTGACAAACGGCGTCTGAAAAAACTACCAACCACTAGCTTAGAAAATCGTGGAGACTGAATGCAAGAGAATCTTGAAAAGAAATCTGAAAGACCATGAGAAGGCATTAGCGAAACCTGCAGCGCACAGAGATAAAACTTTAATAACGAATACGATGATTGAGCTACGATTTCATTTAAAATTTTCGAATCCATACCAGATACGAAAACGGACCTTGAAACCCAAAGTAAAGCAATGTTAGGCAATCAAGGCCCTGCACATTCCACCCATCTCAATTATCGCCTTCCTTTTCTCTTTGCAAACGAGGAGACAAAGAGATTTTTAAATCTGTAGGAAGCCTTTGAAGTAGGAAAACAGGTGAAGTTTAATGCCGTAGGTTCATAAAATAAAAATCTTTCCACGCGTTGCAGAGGCGGCGTCTGCAGACGTCTGGCAGACATAACGAATGCATAAACACGTAAGAGAGAGTTGAAAACTAATCGGGTGGAAATGTCAGAAGCAGAGAGATTCATCAGGGAGAGAATTCTGAAAGGTTTGTTTACTTAAAGTTATCCGGCACTTTCATCGAATAAGTCCCTGCAACCATACCTAGATAGACGGAGCATTTTTCAGTTTTCTTTTGGTACACAGCAGAGAAAATGAATCTCTTATACTCAATAGTCTCAATCTTGCTCATGGCTGCGACAATGAGAAAGTTACCGAGGAACCAATGATGCCGAGTATTAGTATTATTGTTAAAAGTTCTTCGACTACTTTTGCCATTTCGTACGCTCCTACCGGGAATCAAAGCCGAGACCGCTTACAAAAAAGGCGAACTTGCAGCCCACTTGGCTATCCGGGAGCCCTGATGCTAAGCAATTGGATTCATATTGGTTATACTTAATGCAACAAAAAGTGCAATTTCTATATTAATTGTCTAGCAGTTACTAGGACTTCTTCCATAGCTTTCTAGCTCAGTTAGGAAAGCAATGGAGACTACCTCACTCCTCATTCTGCCTAGAAAGCATCATTGCCTCTCCAGGGCTCGCCGTGGCTAATAATGGAAGGTTTGAGGTTCTAGCCTTTGGACTGAATACTTTACTATCGCAAAGTGGAAGAATAACGAAGAGAGAAAAATCTAAAATGTCAATGCTCATAATGCAGCGGTACAAACATTTGAAAACTTCTAAAACAAGACTGATGACCGATATAGGCCGGAATAAGAAAAAGTACCTTGAAATTTCTAAATACGACTACGTTTAATGAAGTTTAGATGATCATTATTAACATTTATTAACATAACGTAGGCAACGATGGAGTAGGGATCCTTGGAGAAGGAGGCGAGAACTGAAAAACATTGATTTGTTTTCGAGAGAGAAGAAGGAAAACTGATTCGGGCATCAGTAATGTTTCACTGGTTTTTTATGAACTGAACAATTTCCTGATCTTTTTTACTACCTTAAGCATTAGAGATATATACTCTACATGCGAATGATGGCGAAGACCTGTGAGAGGTTAATTTTTGACTCGGGCACTCATTTTCACGGCCGAATGCCTTTCCCGCCGAAAAAGTCGAGAAAACGGGGTGCCACCAGGTATCGAACCCGGGACCTCAAAGGGATCAATTCTTGACTTGGGGACTAATTTTCACGGCCGAGCGCCTTTTTAAACGCCGACCCAAGTTGGAAAATTGAGGATACCATTCGGGAGCGAACCCGGTACCGCAAAGCCGGAAGTAACCACAGGTAAGGGACCAACTTCAAAACAATTCACGGTTGAAAAGGTTACATAAAGCCCTTCCAAATGGGCTGGCTCCAACAACCACGGAACAACCCAACAAATCACCGTTCGGGCGCATTCTTTTCAGCCGCTGACCCGGAGAGGCTCTTCGACGTCGCCGCACAGGACAATGCGAATTGATGGCACGCTCGAGTGCCGACGCATCCTGCAAGCGCGATCTGGCAAAAAGGGCGTCGCAATGTGTGTCAACCGATTCTGCGAGAATGCGAGCTGGAGATCGATATAGAAGCGAAAGAAGCCGTCTTCGCAAACATGCTTGGATCTTTGAAAAATTACCCCTCAACCCTCACCATGGCCTACCCCTCGGGCGGTCGTGCTCGGAAAATCACAGAGAGAGACCGTAGCAAATCCAGGTCGACTGTCGACGGCTCGTTGAATGCACTATTGTGGGCGGGAAAGCTTGCATTCTCTCCCTCTCTCGCAGATAGATTCATAGCAGCTCGCTCGGGGACTCGATCAAATCACGTTAAAAGTTGGTCGGTTGGAGCCAGATAGGAGGATTTAAAGCGGAAGATGCGGCTTCCAAATGGAGCGACATGTCACGTGTTGAGCTCGGATGAATTTCCACCGGTGCTAATGAAGGCAGGTTGAAAAATATTCGTAACACGAGATTGGGTACCGAAGTTGTCGCATCAAAAGTTTGCCAAGGAGCATTTCCGCCACATTTTCACCGCATCGTTACAAATATTTTAGCGATTTATACTTTTCATTTAAAACTATATCCATAAACAGCAAAATATCATCGCCATGGATGACGAATAATAAAAATGTATTTCAAACCATTCAATCTACAAACGAAAAGTGAAAAGAATTCAAAATACTTTTTTTTTAATTAGTAAGTAGAATAAAACAATAATATAAAGCTGCAATACTGGATAAAAATGAAAGGATGACATGAACATTACATATTAATCAAATTACATAAATGGGTCTGAAGTGAGAAAAATATAGATTCACTGTAATCGTATTTGTAGTGATAACTATTAATGATAATTATCTCCACATTATCTAGTTACACTGCGCTTCAGCTTTCCTCAACAGTAATTAAAGTTATAAGGGTATCAAATTCTGTAGCTTCCTCATAGCTTGGCAAATGCTTTATGACAGGTCTTCTGCATGAAGAATTCCACCATAGTACGAATACAATTTTTTACAATGAATTACATTTTAAAATTTTAACAGCAATCACCAGGACTAGAAAATCTGGAGCACAGCATATACGCTTTATTTAATCGAAAATGTTTTATTTCGATAATTTTGGATGGAATCGTATTCTTTGTTTACTATTGCTATACTGTTTAGAGACTGATTTATGAATATTAGGGTTGGATTAATTTAATTTTATTTAGGGTAGGGCTGTCTTTTTTTGTCACAGCTATACTTGCTAGGCATTTTTTTATTGTCGTCTTTGCATAAAGTTTTTCTGGAAATTCAACTTGGAATTAAATAGAGAATAATAATGAAACAGGATTCAATTCACGACCCAGCTACGTAATGGATCTACGGCAACCTACCTTTTTCCTCCCAGAAATGTTGTAACAGAAAGTTGCAACAAAAAAGTATTCCTCGATAATGAACTCATAGCACATGCTGTTTTCGCCAAATACTTTCGGAATGAATTTTTCGAATCGAAACAATTGTTGGGAGCACGAAGAAGCGAAACATCGCAGAAGAAAGGGGAATGTAGTGAGCCTACTGGAACTAATCTACCGCAAATTATGTGAGACTAAGAATTCTAGTTAACGCGACGAGATGAAATTCCAATGCTGTCTCATCCTCTCTTAACTCCCCACTTTGAAAGATAACGGTAGAATTTGTTCACCAACAAGCGTCTAAATGTTCAGAGTAACACACTAAATAATCACGTATCATCCTTACATTTGTATTTTGGTACCTGCAACAATTTAATAATTTTCTATTTTCACTAACAATTGGAATCAATGGAGAATAATAATGTACCAGGACTCAATTAACGGCCCAACTAGGCATGGTAGTTCAGTGGTTAGAATACCTTCCCGGAAAGTGGGAGATCTGGGTTCGGATCCCAGACATGCCGCTATTTTTCACAAATGTTATTTCTTGGTTTTCAGCCGCACGGCTCTTCCGTGCTTAGTGATTTACCTTTCCTCAATACAATTGAATAATTAAAGCTTCCATTCGTAAAAATCCTATGAGATAAAGAGTGCGCAGAATTTTTTGTTTTAGCATGTTTTCTCATACCTGGAGATCCGTGTTTTAATCATATGCACTTTTAGTATAGGTTGATTAGCTGTTAGTCATTTCATCAACAAATCCTTAAACCCCCTTTGGCACTTCTTTGGAATCGATTTTCTAGGCCTCGATTCGTTTATAGCCAAAATGGAGGTCATATCGAGGAAAACCTAGGTCACAAGTACACGTGGGTCCAAATGAGTTCACGAGAATTGATTTTTGGAGGGGTCACCCAAACGTTAAAAATCGTGAATGAGTGAATGCCATGCACTCGTGTATCGTAGAACGTTTCTCTTTCCAACTTCAATGGGTTGCAACATCCATAAAAGATGACCAGGCTTTTCAACGGAAGTGAGTATCCCAGAAATAGGAAACTGATGTCACGCCACGTAAGGTAGGAGTATAGAGATAAATGCGTATTCGCGAAAGCGCAGGGCATCCTTTCAAAGCTTCCTCCATTCCCATCCACAGCGCCTGTAAAAAATTCTCATTGCATTTCCGAATATCTCTTGAATTGGATTTTACTTGATACGTATATAGCGCACCTCAGGATTGCTTCTAAACTATAGATTATAACATGAGTACCAACACGGTTCAAGTTGTATGTAATCGTACATCATGAAAGAACATTATGCAATTTGGTCCGGAAAATTTGTGATTTTATTAGTATTCGGCTAACTGAAGATATATTAATATTTTCCGGAGAATGTAAGTCGAAAAGTATGTTTTCTCAGAAATAAATTTCTCATATATGGGCTAAAAATTTAAAAAGCAAGTCGAGGACACTTACAATATTACGAATTTCTTAGAAAATGGTTTAGGCTGTGGTATGGACTATTTTGTTTCATTTAAAATATTTTATTTATACAGAAGAAGGCGCTTATTCGAAATTGGTAACAGAATCCTTTTTAATCTTTATAATTCTTTCTCGCGTAATAAAGGTATGCTTCTCTTATCATGGTACAGTAAAATCAAAGCTTTTCCAAAAATATAATGGACAACATAGGCCGGAAAAATTATAATATGTCATCTTTTAAGAAAGAAACTATTATAACATTAAGACGCAGTTTCTAAGAATTTATCACCGACAAAAATTATAAAGTTGCCTAGATGAAGACTCGTCGAAAAAAAAAATTGCAAAAGCAGACCACCAAGAGTCTCAGGGGACAAAAAATGATGAAATTTAACATTGTATTTACAGTAAACAGTACAGTTTTGAACCTATATTCCGTTAAATACAACAATTTCTGTATCCAATCACACGTAATATTTACGACAGGCTGGCTCATGAAATAAACTCTCTCTAATGGCTTTTCAGCCTGAGATAAAAAGCACGAAATCTGCTTTATAGCACCTCAAATAGACAACTGCGCAGGTTGAATCCTCCCTTCAGTCGCAAACGTAAACAGGAAACTCGCCCGGTTTCAATCTCGGACGCTGAAAATTTCAAAGTGCAAATCCTACATTTGCGCCGCGGTTTTATTCGTCCAAACGGATTGTGATATGGAAGAATGCCGCGCCGGGAGCCCTAAATCTTTTATTTCCTCATTGCAGAGCGTCCCTTGCAGCCAATGAATGGCACCAAACACTTTCCCAGCCGGGAGGCCTCTGCAATGGACACTGATTTAATTACTGCTCGCTGCGACAAGAGAATAGAATGCGGGCACGAGTTTCGCCCCTCTTCACTTGCTTCAGTGGGATTTCTGTCATCCCTCTTGACTCTCGGATAAGAAGAGCAAATGTCCCAGTTTTCCAGGATTCCATCCTTTCCCTCTAGAATCCGTGCACCATTCCAGAATTAATTTCTGCGTCTTCTGAAAAATTCTGTTTCCCTTTTCGTAAGTTAAAAGGCGATCAAGTCGTTTATATTTTCGCTAGCACACCTTAATCAATGTAATAATTTTCGTCCGTATTCCGGAGCAAGACAAAGAAAGATGTATCTTTCATTCACTTTTGTCGAATCGAGTCGGACCATTTTCTCTGGTCATGACGCCAGTTTTCCACGGATTTCTCTCAAAGTTCGTCGATTGCTGTTTGCCGCAATAGTAATTTCGATGTTCTACCACAGTAAGGCTAAAACGTTTCGTGTTCACCTCTGGTGGAAGCGGTCCCGGGTCGATCCCCATGGAAATATCTTTGAATTTTGGCCAGAATTTTTCACACTTACCCGTGGAAATTCTAACATTTCTCCGTTTACCAATTCACCAGAGACAGATGGTGTTTCAAAGGTGGAACTTATTTATTTAACTCTACTTTGGTCCTGCTACCATATCTTGATGAATGACATATTTATCATGTCTTTTGGTACGGGATATATTTTATATTTTATATACATTTGTCTCAGTCTTGTTCATGGCTATGACAATACAAAAGCTACGGAGGCTTGAGTTATGGCATTTATTTTGTTCACTCCTGACTGAATGCAACAAAAATTTACACTGTGCTACAATTACGCACATTATTCCTTGCTTATAGCAAACTGGCTCGGAGAGAAACTAGATAGGATAAAATCCAAACTCTTCATCTTCTCTAATCCTATAATTTTTAGCAAAAATCCGTCTCCAAAACTTGTGGTAGTTAACAGTGGAGGGTTTGAGTTTCTAACTGACCTCTGGGATGAACGATGTAGGCTAGCCATTCTTTGTACATGCCAAATTGTTCTTCAAACTCAAAAAAGCCAAACTCTACAAAAAGCACTAGGATCAGGTCAAACGATAAAGGGAGATTAAAATGTAAACTGACGAGGCCGGGTTACGAACCCGAATCCGAGCAGTAACTCGCGCCGATTGAGCTAATTTGCATAGCAATATCTACCTGTCTTCTGGTTACTCGCCTTAGCCAGGGTCTCATCAAACTTTTATCGCATCTCCGTTGTTCCTTACGGCATTTAGAGACACACCTTTACGAGCTATATATTCCTTTCCTTCCTTACGTAAGAATTCCGCTGAATAATTTATTAAAAATACCAACAGTTTTAACCACTTGTTGTCATCGGCAAGAGTAAAATGGATTTATTACAATATAACAGAATTCATTATGTTTAAAATTAGATTATGATTAAAATTAGAGAAAATACCAAATTTTTAATATATTAAGCGAAATTTTTACGTAGTGTCATTTCTCGAATTTCCGTTTACTTTAAAGAAGGAAAACACATTGAGTTTTGGTCGAACGAGATGACTCACAAGCTTTATTTTCCAACAACGGAAATAAACATGGAATAGAGTTAATGCTGGTAACAAATAATATAGTTATCCTCCATGGCCTATCCATGAATAAAGAGCCTCGATATCGCCTAATACTAACTCCCTTTCCCTTTTGTTTTGAGAAAAATAACTGTTTATTTCAGGCCACGAACTTTTGTTAGAAGAAAAACACTTGTTACCATCATCTGCCGATTACGGTTTCCTTCGCAATTAGAGACATTCTTTTATTTCTAAGACAATTCATTGCTATAAAGTAACATTACTAAAACTATGAAGAAGAGGAATATTTCATGCTAGTATTGTTTGGAAAAGAATGAATGTGATTTAGCACGTTAAGTCGTGCACGGAGGAAAAATAACAAGCAAAAAAGGAGATGAAAACAGCTTGGCAGAACCGAGACTGGAACCCGGAATCTTCCATTTTCCGGGCGGATGCACTGTCAAATTATCTGTCCAGGTCTATTTCTTGTTCTGGCTCGGTAGATTTCGCCCGGAAATTGGAAGATTCAGGGTTCGAGTCCCGCTCCTTTCATGCTTTTTCAAATCCTTTTTTGAGAATATTTTTAGGAATGTTTAACAAAATTGTAACGATACGAGCATTTGAGTAGCTAACTAATGAATTCTCTGGGGAGGATTTATTCTCCTATTGACAACCGAAGTAAGCTGAAAAGAATCACGAGAAGACTTACATTTCACCTCGAAGACATCAGTCTCTTCAACTCTGCCAAAAAACATTACGTACATTTCCTGAGGATAGGTAGCATTTTATCCTTCTCATCTTACATTAATTGGCGATTCTCCAGTAAATAAACGCGAGATATCTCGGAAAAGGCTAGGTTTTGAGCATCGTCCTCTCGTGATGGCCAAAGAACTCTCGAGTCTGACCCCAATTAAACGCCTCCATTCACTACGCCGTAGAAACTGAGCCGCAAGAAGCAAAATAAAAAATAAAGCAAAGAATTTTTTTGCGAATGAAAAATGTCTGATTAATATCTAGCAACACGACGAAAATATATCGAGAGGTTGGATACGTTTTCAAGTAATATCACAAAAAGATTCAATGGATATTGGTAGCGACGACCTATAACATGAAAGCATAAAAGTAGCGCGGTAGATGCTAGAGGGAGATGAGAAACATCTCCGAAAATGTTCGACGACAATTGTCTTTTAGGTCCATATATGTTTCAGTACATTTAACTTCACCTCACTTCTTCACTATAACATAAAGTAGTAAAATATATTTCTTTTGGACATTTGTTTCCCAGATGGAGAACTTAGATTATTTTCGATCAATCAATTCCTTTTCGTACGCTTTAAGGCTTTAAATTTGATTCATTAAAGAACGAAACAGAGCTTAAACAATAAATTATACGTCATTCATGGATGAGATTTCTCGGATAATAGATTAACTTCATTTTAAATGTAAAACATGATTATTTTCTCTCACCTCAGGCGTATACTACGGAGAAGCCAACTGGAGCAATTAGTAGTATACACGTTAGTCGCAGAAGATTCTACTTATTTTAATCAATTAGTCTCCGACAGAAAACAATTATCACTTAAATCTGCAGCTAAAGTAGGATATGAAGGTCGAGTTGCAGTATAAGTAATTTACTGTTAGAAATTAATTACTTCAATACCGCAATAGTCTTTTGAACTGAGTTTCCGAAATCAAATACTTTTATTGCCTCCGTATTGAATTTCTGAAGATGCGTAGTTTCTTGAGATAAGCCCATAGCCATATTGTTCACAATAATGTTTGAGATTTTGCTCATTTTGAATTATAAAGATAGATAACAGCTATAACCATCGTAATTCCCGGTCAATAAGACTCACCGTTATGCACGATGCTCTGTGATATTTTCGTAAGAAATTATGCACAAAATAGTTACGAATCTACTTCGATTTTTATTATTAACGGGAAGAAAATAGCTTTGCTATACCAGCAACATGTTAAACGATTAAGCTAGCAAGTTTACTTGGCAAACGTACTATACGTTGAGCCACAGAAAATCGTTATCTTCGTCTAAATTATTATTATATTATATTATTTAAAGATGTTGTCGCTACCACCAATTGTTCCATTTTATTCATGAAATGTGACTCTTTCTACAAAAAAATTACGAAAAACTCTCTTATAATTAAATACTGTGTATAATTCTATACCACGGTAAAAAAGCGCACTTTTATATTTAGATGACATTACCGGAAAGTAATGGGTCGGGAAACATGTTAATAGTATTCCAAAATTTGCAAACTATTTCCTTCTTTGGCGTGCATGACGCACCTCTCTTATCAAAGAGAAGAAGGAAAACATTTGGAGCTATGCTTATGAGAGCAACAAAATTAGGCGCAATTCATAAAGTATTAATCCTTCATACGCCACTCTCCTTAATTAAAAGATCCCCGCTTGTTCCCGATTGCCTTATTAACTCACCGCGATAATCCGACCCCCTTTGCACCAAAATCGGCCCGTCCACCCTCATTTCGGCTCGAGAAATAATTACAACCATATAAGAGTGAGTAAGGGATGAGGAAAATTAATTAGGGACCTAAAAAATAAGAGCCCCGTGTGAAATTGCCGTCTCTCTATACGGCTCGGTAAGCACAGTAGACCGTGCTCGTTGGATACGCTGCAGCGAAATGTCAATATTTAAACGCGGCAAATAGGAGAGAAAGAGAGAAGAGTGGAGGGAGAAGGAAAGAGAGATGACGTCTCTTTCAGTCTCTTCCTGGAAACATAACGAGGCCTTTTATACCGACGAACACGATACGACTAGCAAATGAACGAACACTCACCCAGCGTAATCGCTATCTCGAATGAAAATCTTATTGGCGCGGCGATGTTTTCCTCTAGCGAAACTCATCTGAAAGCTCGATGGTTGATTGACTTCCCGTGAGATATTTGCGAATTCAACCGCAGTCACCTGACGGAGAATCGACGGAAAACTCGGGATCGTGATGCGCATAACAATTTATTTTATACGAAAATCTGAATCGCAAATTACATTTTCAATGGGATTATTGATCTGTAATTTATGCTGAGGGTTATTCATCTATAATTTGGCATGGTAGAAATCGATAATTACATTTATTTCACAAATATATTTTATTAATCGAAATAATGTAGCATGTTAGGCATAGTTAAGTATGTACCTCAGAGGAGGACAAGGGTAAAGATGACATTGCATGCGAAGGCATGCACCTACGAAAAATTCTAACTCGAACCCGGAAAGTGGAAGGGTCAGGGCTCGAGTCTGGGACTGGCAGATTTTTTTTCAGATCCGTCTTTGCTGATTTTACACGAAACAATTGATTTCGAACGATAAATCGACTAGATTTATTAGAAAATCGTTTAGGTTTTCACCATCTTTCCTCTTGTATACGAAAAGATATCACGTCGTAGAATATATTGAGTTTTCTTATTCTGAATTTTTAATATATAAATCTATAAAAGAGAAATGAATGTGAAATTTAATTTTAATACGAAGCTAACGAAAACAGGCCAGGAATTGATTTAACTAAGAAAATAAGGCAAAATACATTACTACAATACATTAAGTACATTTATTCGCCAAATGAAGGAAAGGAAAGGACTAGACATTAGCACTTAATGGAATGCGCCCAAGAAATCCCTAAGAAATAACGGAGGTGAAAAATCCCACGATATCGAGACTCGAACCCGAATCTTTTACTTTCTTCGCAGATACTCCAATCAAAATTTAAACAAATTTTAATTACCGATATGAAATTCTCATAAACGGTTAATAATAGTTTTTCAAATTTATTAATCTATAATTTTAAATGAATGATTACGAAGTTTACTTGAAAGAACTCATAGTGTTATATTAATCGAATGAATGAATACCGTGAATTTGTCTTTAATGTCACTTTAAAAAACTTCTTCGCCAATACAGAGGTAGATGGATGAATTCCAATCCTCCTGACGAACTTCATTTCACGAACATTATTACTGATTCCACTTACGAATAACTAAAAAGGTAACTTCCGGTTTACAAAACCACCTATATGAATTTCGAACTGTTCGAACAAATGGGAAATAATCTAAAAAGAGATTTTGAATACCATAAACCTTATAGTAATGGAATCAAAGGTTTATTTGGTAAAGTTTATTGCTGCCTGATTATAAATCCACATCGCATTTTAAATGACACTTAAAAAGGAGTTAGACCCCGTAATTTTCGAAGGGTCCCATACATCGAAATTTAATTCACAGTCTGAGAACAACTGATAATTATTTGCTGTTCGTAGACTATGAAACACTTATAAACACTTATCTATTACAACACACGATTCTTTTATCTATCATAATAAATAAAAGTAAGGCTTCTGATGAAAAAAAAGAACGATCAGCTGATTGATAGAATACATAATCAAAATAATATATTTTAAAGATAAACATTATCAATAGCACAATGACGCTTTTTTTCCGAGAGAAATATTTAATAAATTTAAAAAATTATCTCTGAAAGTGGACTCTGAGCTAGTGTACATCTCTTTGAACGTGATCACTCGAAAACTCGTTCTTTATAAGAATTAATAATGCCTGGAGCGAGTATTCATTACCGAAAAATACATCCTCGCAATCATCAAAGACTTCCTTTACCCGATTATTCGTCCACCGTTGCCCGGAGTATTGCAAAAAAAATGTTCGGCTTTAAATTCCTTTTGCCGATTCCCTTTTAAACTTGAGAAGGAAACGATTTTCGTGGCTACTGAACGCGGTGGTCATGCTTCGATTATCTATTGAGAGAACGACCTTTCGTGGAGAGAATAAAAGGAAATTAAATCCAAGCGTTAATCAGAGCATGCCTTTGATGAAAAGGCCAATGTCATGCGAAATCTCATATCCCTCTATTTCCTCCGCTTAAAGGCCATAAAATAAGTCTTATCCAAGGGCATTTCACGACAAGTAAACGTCATTAATAAAGCATTTATCTGAATTTAAGCACATAAATACTCTATCGAACGATTAATCGGATCGTGGGATTTAATTACGAAGTTATTCACTCCATTTATTCATTACAAATCACATATGCTTAATATCATTGTTAACATTATTTCTCACAAAGTTTCCTTCTATGAAATACCCTTAATTATGGCAATTACTTTTAATATAATAAGACCAAGTTAATGATTAATAATAGGGATTATATAGTACGTATATATATTGGGTGTATATATTACGTGGGCTGCAAGAACACATTAAAGAATTATCATTATAACATGTGTACACACAAATACATTTAAATATACGCAATCATGTATGTATGCGCATGAATATCATAGATACACAATAATATACACAAATGTACCATATATCTGCATTAATTGGGACTTATTAAATACACCATATACGTACAGATTCAAAAATTAAAAAAAAAAATTGTATGCGTTTGTGTATCTGTGCGTACACATGCGGAAATATACAAAGACGTAAATTTGTAAACTCTCATATATGTAGAAGTATACGGACCACTGGTGGTAACATAAACGTTAAGTAAAGGAGTACTCTAATACCGCCAATTTGCATTTTGGTGGTATTGGAGTTCTCCTTTACTTAACGTCTCATATATGTACGTAAATAAATTATACGTAACATAAAAATCAATACGTAAAAAAGTATAAATCCGCAAAAGGGCCTAAATGTACTGCTAATTTTTAGTCGCAATCTATTGGGCTACGTATTTACTTTTGAGAAATCAGTACATATGTGGATCTTTTATAACGCATAATCAGTTCCGCCAAGTTAATACTAGAGCAGTCCCTCATGCGTATTCATTACGCATTTTCTCTTTCTGCTTTGTTATCATGATTAAATATAGATATTACATTAATCTCGTGTTTTTTCATTTTGAAAACGTGACATGTACGCAGAGATTTGATTTCTGAAAGTAAACACTGGAGAGGAAAGAGAAACAATGCGCAGTGGCTCACGGTGAGAGAACATCAACATGCTCGGGACATAAATTGATCACACCTACGGGCGTTAAGTAGGAAATCGCTGAGAAATCTCCATAACCCGAGGAGCAAAAATTTCCGCGCTAACAATGCTGCCAACGTACCTCTCGCGATATTTTTTATCTCTACTCTTTCGCGACTTCTCACGCTACTCTCATTATAAAGCGATGCTTCCTAGCGTTAATAACACGCGTCGTGCTATGACGAGCGTGAAATGGCACTGGCGCCCTCTGCAAGAACGAAACCGATTGCTACTCTGCGTAGAAAACGGATCTGTTTTTTTAACCAGCGAGTCGATGAGACTTCTGAAACTAGCTGTTTCAACGCTCCCATATTAGGGAAAATACTTCAGCAGCAGAGTCAATCCCATATATCCCGCTAACGTATGAACTCTTCCCGGGGAAATTGGCTTTCGCTAAGTTTGGCAAGATGAAAGCGAGAAAAATTAAAAATTTTGCCAACTATGCGGGAACATGAGTACCACGGTGACCACGAAAACGTACTTGGAAAAAGATTGACCAGATTCACGAGTGTACCAGATTGTACTGACGGGACGAAGGCCTCCTGACGCAAGGATTCGTTTAACAAATAGTGAAAGAAGAAATAACAAGGATTAACAGGAAAGTGGGAGACCTGGGTTCGAGTTCCAGTCATGACGCCATTTTTTACACTTGTTATTCCTTGGGATTCAGCCGCACGACTTTACCGTGGAAAGTTATTACACCTTTCCTTAATCCTTAATACTGTAAGACAATAGTAACCCAAAGTGATAAGCTGAGAATCCACAGTTATCATCATATATGTACAATAAGGCTCCAAAGAAGAAGGGGGCTGGCGGGCCCCCCAAAAAGTTTCTATCAGAATTTATTCAGAAAAAAATTCTCAAGTGTTATTATATTATACCATAATACTTATTAGTAGATATTCGTACGGTTAAATATATGTGTATAGGCAATAATTTCTTATGATCACAATCAAGTATATCACATGACATCGTAAATTGGAAAGAGTTCAAGAGATTATTAGTTACAATCCTTATGCTCAGCCACAGTTAAATACGATAGTATAAAACAGCTAATTTCTTAACAAACGTCTGTATTTAAACGTAACTAGTCCATAGGCTGGTTGGATGCTCAACCCCTAAAGCATTAGTATCCAAAGCTTTGAAGAGATAATGTTGCAATAAGGAAAGACATAGAGTGAGGTAATTCTCCCTTGCTTTCCTCATTAAGCTCACAGGTGGATTAATTCCTGGCGTAATAAGTAGGTCACATTTATATCCTGGCACATGATTACCACCAACATCTAACAAAATATCCCTCGTATCTGAAACAGTTATCAAGAACGAACCTGTTTGCAAACATTTAATTTCAATATGAATTTCTAGGCCTTAAGTGAACCTCTTTTAAAAGCTTGTCGAATATAAATATTCCAGCGATTCAGGTTTTTGAAGACAAGTTTAATCTGTGGCCACACCAACCTTTAAAACTTCGAAAAAACTTCGTGTGAACAAACAAAACCGAACCGATATCGCAAAAGCTTTTAAAAAGAACCGCTGCTGTACAAGATACTTGTAATCTCGGTTGAGTGTCAATAGAACATGTGTAAATGGAAGATAATTACTGGCCAAAAAAAAAAACAAATTAAATACATTAATGAAATGTAATTGTTTGAAACCGGAAGAGTATTGTTATCGCTACATCACAAGGGATCATGATCATTGCCTTTCTAGATACAAAAACATTTTTTTTTTTTTTAACTCTCCACTCCATCAGTTGGGTTAACTTCTAAATCATGTCTTCCTTAAGAAAACATGCCATACAAGAAAAAAATCTGTTTCAACTTTTCAAGATAAGCGTTACAAGCCTTTCTACCTAACTCAAAATTGAAATAATAATTCCATTGGCTACATGGTAGAGTAATGATAAGGCACGTCCGTCTGATACCTCATGCATGTGTACTTTGAAAATGACGCTTCAAGAAGTTACAGCCTCTACCACTGATAACAGCGATTTATGGCTTCAGAGCGAAATTTCCGGCTGCGAGCCAAATTCTCTGACCTAAGTGTTTAGCTTCTGCCTTCAGAATATGAGCAAGAAGTGTTTCCACCTCAAAAGCTGCCAATTATTTCATTTTCGGTTCGAATTTCCAAAGTTTCCTCGTTCACATCGCAAACATATGACTCAAAATGAACCGGGAAAAGTGATCACATGACCCGAATGGGATTTCCGCTACATCGTCGTAGAATATTTACTAATTTCGAATGAGTAAAATGCGATTTGAATGGAATAATATTGAAGGAAGTTTAATTACTTAGCAGACGATGTAGGATTTACTGTACTCCCGAACTTGAGATTCGTTGAAACTAACAGCACAAAATAACGCATGAGAAGAACATGTACGCATTGAACTTTCTATGAGCTGTAATGGGTTGTCATAGGATACACTCGCAAAGGTCTAAACGTAAAGAAAAAGTTGAAAACTATAAATCGAGAACACGACATCAAGCAAGAGTTATTAAATGTAATTAAAACAAATGAAATGAATGCTTGCTTTAACATAGGGCGAGAATCCTAATCCTACTTAATAAAAAATAGTATAATTGATTTCCCCATTGAACTGGATGCGACTTTTTCGTGAGAACACAATTTTAATTCGTATGAAGTATTATTTAATGAGTGCCTCTAGAATTATGACAAGGTTAGCATGCATGTATTGCATTACACTTTAAATACGTATGTTCCTGCTAAGCCAGTGCTACCACATCACTACGCCTATAATACGCTATCATCAGTCGAACATAAATACACCAATCACTGTTTTTATCTTAAAGAAATAAGAGAAACTTTCGGATAAAAATCGGTAAATAGATAGTAAATATATTTTTTCTTTTCACCCGTTTTTCTAGATAATTCGCGTTAAAACCTTTTTAAATGGTTAATTGACAGTCCATAAAACATGATTTTTCGATAATTTTGCTAGCAAATGATGTAGCTATTAACTATATCAATCAAATAATGCAGCAAATCACAACTGTGATTAACAAAGTTTCAAGTGCCATTCATCAAATAATCTAAATTCAAATACATTCAAGTCCTACACTCCTCTGCTACTTTGCTCGTATGCTTTCATGAGTTTTTTTTATTTAAAATCATTTATGGAAGTATTTACCGTGTAAATTCCATTACGATGGTATCAAAGAAATAAAATCACGTTTATGTTTTTCCAACTGTATTTTAAAAAAAAGGGCGGTTTCTGCTCAGATCGGGTTCTACTAAGGAACAGAGGCCGATCTGAGCTGAAACCTATAGTTTTTTTAATATACGTGGAAGAACGTAAGTGTGATGTTATAGCTATCACACCATCGTTTTGTTATTTACTTAATCACCAAAGCTAATAACTCTTAAAGAATATATTTTCGGGCTTCCAAAATGTGTACAGGTTTCTAGAGGGATTTTCTTAGTCTTTGGAACAGATAGCAATGAATGTTATACTCCGCATTCTTTGATAGTACCAGACATACATACATATTCAGGGCGTTTCGCTCAGAGTTCTTGACTCTACCGCAGATAAGAGACCAGGGGAAATCAAACGAAGATATTTCACCACGGAGCGAATCATATCCGACGTTGACATAACGTACCATTCTTGGCAGTCGCTGAGCTGAGAGCGACACGACGGCAAAAACGTAGCAAAAGAATAAGCCGTGCAGGTACGGCCTAAACAGCAAGTGCCGGTCCCTTCAGACCGCTGAGTTTTCCCGAGACCATGGCCTTTCCTAACGGTACCCAAGCCTCCACCAACGACCGCGGCCCAGCTGGCGCTCAAACGTCCCGAGGGCCACCCATCCTTAACACCAAAGATAGGCAGCGAAACAACATGTCCCTGTAGCGCAGTGGATAGCGCGTTGGACTTCTAATCCAAAGGTCCCGGGTTCGAATCCCGGCAGGGATGCACGCAAATTTTTTTCTTCGCATTTACTTTGTAAGGCGCGCAGATTTACACTGCGAATAGTTTTGAAGCCGCTAAAGAGACTTGTTAGTGTGCGAACACGATTATTCCGGATCCAATTTTATTTTTTTTCCTTTTCTCCAATGCGCGTGCGCAGCTTAGCTGGATGACAGCTGTCCCTTTTTCCCTACTCCTGCTTGGAAGGGCAAGCATAGAGGTACGGCAAATCACGTGGCCATTATCTTAACTAAGAATTAGAATTTTAGAAGATTAAATCTATAACGGCAATTTTAAATTACGATACGAGTCTGACCAATTATAATTATACAACAATACTATTACTACTAAATATTGAGTAGGAGGTATTAAGTAAATGTATTAGAATTTAAGTAATATCTATTGTAATAAATATTTATTTGCAATAAATAATAATAATATACTGGCGATAAATAATAATTTTTACAATAAACAATCATACTGATGGTACGAAATTATATTGGCGTTAAGGAACGGCATAAGCAATAAGTAATTATATTTGGCGATAATTAATTCAACAGCAGTAAATAATTTCATGGTGACGTATAGTTAAACAGCGATAAATAATTGAATATCGGTACATAAATATCGCGGTAAAAGGATTACGTAATTTTTGAACTTGAGAAATTAGTACGATAAGAAAGTCAACTAATTATCCTAAAGGGAACTGTTCGTATGTCATCTTTCTAACACTGAGGTCCCGGGTTCAAGTCCCAGCAAACCGGATCTTTCCGGGATGTTTTTGCCTTTAATCGCTCAAACTATTAAAACATAACTAGTGGCTTCTTTTTCCGTTAAAGAAATAATAATAATCCTTCTAACTGATTCTCCTTCCTTTTCTTTGACTAGCATAATTTTTTTTTCGCTCAAAAAACTCAACGGAGCTAATTATACGTTGATCTGCAGCTCATCGTAAGAGTGATGAGTTTGTTTCTCGTTGGACAGCACATTGCAGTACCACAGCAGTAAACATAACATTTTACCTCCCCTAAGTCTCCGCTAAAATATGTTGATGACCGAAGAATTTTCAGTTGTCTTTTGGTAAGGAAGGGAGAAAAATGCTTTTTTTTCTTATCTTTAATCTGTCTTGTTCGTGAATGTGAATGCTTTGAACAGAGTTAATTATTAGGCTGCACTTATGAAGACGTTTTCCACTTATACCATTCTGGCTCGGTGAGGAAATCGAAGGCGGACTACCACACTCCTCATCTTGTCTATTAAGCCTCTCTCCCTCTTCAGCGCTTTTTGCAGCTAATGTCATCAGGGGATGATGATCCGACTACCCTTCATTCACTCGATTTATAGATAGATAAAGTTGAATTAATTAATATTCTCAAGTGAAATCTGGTGGAACTTCATTCTAAAATGCACTAAGAAATTAAAATATATACTGTCCAGAAAATATTATTTCTTGTGGGCAGTAAATTTAAATTTTTAGGGCATTTTAAAGTTGAATTGAAGTTAGTACACCGACCATGGTGCCTTAACACTATCATTATTGACACCGATTATGGCATTCACCTCCACATACGCGAGGAGAATTTATATTTAAGGCTTGATTTCGGTGTCTAACCTCTTATAGGAAGTTTGGCGCTGCGGCGGAGGAGTTACGAAATCAGATATTCATTTATTCCGAAGTAGAAACGGACATGAAAAAGTCTGACGGGACCTGTACTTGAACCCGGGTCTCCTAACTTCCGGTTGGTAGCTCTATCCATTCAACTATCCCACCAGGAGGGAGCCCACTTGGCTCCCGGATAGCCAAGTGGGCAACGCGTTCGATTTCGGCGAATTCGGTCCCGGGTTCGATTCCCGGTGGGAGCCTACATGCGAAATGACCTAAGATGTCGAAGCAAAATTACTAGTACTACGTTTATTACTATTAAACACTGCATTTTTCATTTCCGTTTCTCCTAGGGAATTTTCATAGGTGCACGCCTTATCGTGCCAAGTCATTCAAACCATTTTCCTTGTGTATTAATTTATTTTCCAAGAAAACACACCGAGTCAATTACGACAGTGCTTTCAAAGCCGCGTTCCGTAAATAAGCTGTTAGTGTGCCGCGTAAAAATCGATGAAAACATTTTCGAGTTTTTCCTACCTTTAGCAACACTTGATATGTTTAGCGACTTCTCGCACTATATGGAGCATTTTTTAATTACGTCGACCCACCTTTACATACTCTTATACATAACGTGACATATTTGACTTTTTAAAAGTAAATTAACATTAAATTCGGTTTATGAAAGACTTAATAACCAAATAAAACATTTAATTTGCATAATTTATAGACATATTTAATAATTATAATAAAACATCTTTCCGCGAGTTAAGTTTCTCCCATTGTAGGCTGAGGATGGACTTCGAAACCACCTGGTGATGAAGGTCGGTACTCCAAACTTCTGCACGCTGTAGTTGTTGGTTGATTTATAATTATAATGCCTTCATTGAAGATCGAGATTGAAACTTCCTAGTCCCTTCTTACATCTAACCCTTTTTAATTGACTATTTAAAAGAAAGAGATAGCTTTTGAGAGATACAAAAAAGGAAAATCGATAAAAGAAATTAAATATTATGTATATTTGAGTTACATTAGCGTATTTAAGCTATCACATGTTTAACTAATTTACAGTGATGTTTTTTTCTGAGATTAGCCACTTTTAAGGTCGCATCTAAGGACATTTTAAAAACTAAATTGTCATGTATGTGAGGACAGCATCGGAAAGATATAACGCAAGTCGGAAAATTCGTATGGTGAAGAGTTTTCTCGTAACAAACTTACATCGTCAAGTGATTTAATCGCGTTGCGAACTTATAGTAAAGCGGGGATCTACAGTATTATAAAAGCATATAATATTTTGCACAATATTTTATCGTATAGTAACAGCTCGTAATGAGGTATTAGAAAAATCTTTTATTCACACAGTGCTCTCTCTTTTCAATTGGAAGTTGGATGAGCCAACAAACTCGTGGATCATTGAGCGATACCTGAATAATTGCGTATGTATTTGAGAAATTCCAATACTTGGGATCCACTGCATTAAGGTACTTCTAATTGTCCCGATGGTTCCCACGATGGAGGCGCGACGTTGAAGCCAATCCTCGCGTCCCACGTATCACTCGAGAGCCCATCACACCGCCCCCGATATCACCGGAGGCAATTTGCGAAAGCATTCTCCCGACGAAAGCACCAAAAACTTTGGAGGAGACTCTTTTCAACGCCTGCGCCGTGTGTTTTTTCATCCAGCTACGCCTCGTGGACCCGATCTCTACAAAATGCTCCGCACAAAAGGAACCGAAAATATCTCTCCTCGTGCATGAGGAAGCACGGCAAAATAAAAAAATGAGAGAAAATTCCGCACCGTTTTGCGAAAAGGAAAAAATGGGGGGAAATCCTTGTTTTATGAAATTCTTGTCTCGAGTTTGTGAAGCGAAAAAAAGGGATGATGGGATGGGAAAAAAGATTCCGATTGGAATGGATAACAAAGTGGCGCCGTAGCGTTGAAATTACTCGGATTTTTAAGAGGTCGAGATTACATTCGTGCCGGAGTGCGACTTAAAGACGAAGGTCGCTTCTGGGAAATTTCGATGCGTTTACAGCTCTCGCCTCAATCGACGAATTGAAGGAAGATTAGGAAATAATAGAGTTAATGGATTCGTGAGAGGGTTGAATAGCTGAACGGCAGAGTGTGATGGCTTTCTTGACCTAGTAATGTTAGGTAACTTGAATTACGTAACGGAAAAATGCGAAGCGGTCATCTACGCGCTGCTTCCATGTTACTGACGTGAGAATGCTTAAGTAAGTAAAAAGGGAAGGTTACTTTCAACGCGACTATATGAATGATAAATTTCAGTTCAACTGGAATATCTTAATTCAAGTGATTCGTTGGATTAATTCATAATAATAATGGAATATTCATTCCGTAATCACACTCGTGGGCCGAAACGAAATTTCACAAACCCTTCCAAATTCTGAACACCAAAATGTACCGCTCATACAAAACCAGGAATGGAGAGATACTTAATGAGTTCTCTGAATTTTTTTACACACGCGTCTACGGGAGCGTCCATCATAATATTCGCTAAACGAACCTTTACTTTTTAACCAAGTTCGGAGAACAGAGTAAGTAATGCTCTAAAACCGAAACAATCACTAGTATTGCTACTTCTTAGCTAAGGAATTGCCGTATTGCATTTATCGCCATTCCGTAACAAAGAATAGATATCGAGGATTCGAAGACCATGAAGAAAAATAAAAATGGGTCATCACCTGATGGTACCAAACGGGGTCGACCAAGGAAAACAAACCAAGGACGTATGGGCTCCCGGATAGCCAAGTGGGCAACGCCTTTCGACAATGAAAGCGGTCCCGGGTTCGATTCCCGGCGGGGGCCGTCGTGCGAAATGACTAAAGCACTTTTAACAATACTACTACCATAGTCTTAGATTAAACTTTCTCTAGTAGAGGTATGATTTTCATTTTTCTTCATGACGGAATACTACCGCAAAGTCGAGGACGATTTAGTAGATTCTACAATTTGAAAACATTAGTAATGAGGATCGAATATTAATTTATGTTGAGGGCTTACGTTGGCATGAGATTTGGCCATCCAAGACTTATATCGTGCTTAATAATGTTACGATTAATTTCTGGGGGCGAAAGCAGAAAATAATTTGTCAAGATAATAGATAATGTAGATAATATAGATGCTACGTATATATAGATGCTATATAGTACGGTAGTATATATTAGCTACGGTACTATATATAGGTATACTAGGACAGTATATATAGATGCTAGGCAACATAGATGCTAGGACGAGTCGTTTTAAGAATTTATTCTTTCCGCGAACTATACGTGATAATAATAGGCTAAAAAAATAGTCCGAACGCCCGGTGTTTTCATCCCCTGCCACACGCCGTAAGTCGGCTTGCAGGGTATTTATGTAGATGTAGATGTAGGTACGGTTCTCGAATGTTCGCTGAACTTCAAATTCATACCATCTCATGACGCATGACAACAGCGAAAAGTTATTAACGAGACAGCAAAATCATTCCTCCGCTAAACGAGTCCTCGCCACACATTTGACAAAACCATTCATCCCACTATTTGATAACTTGATTAATTTTTCCACGAGGCTGAAGACGGCTTCTCGATAAAATCGCTTTATCCGCAGCGTCGACATTGTTCTTGGCCTCTCGACTGAAGCAATAAAGCGAGTTGGTTGATGTTTGAGCGGCCCAATCAACTCCTCAAAGGAGGCAAGGCCGTTATCTTTCGCGAAATATGCAGCGAAAGGAGCATTCCCGAAATTGAATAACTCCGTAACTAATCATCAAAGACATCGAGTCAGGGAAGGCTGATAAACTGGTTTGGCGTCTTTGTAAAGGAAGAAAGATGAAGCGACAACGAATTACTTGATCCCGGTTCGAAGCTTGACAGTTTGTTAAATGGTGAAGCGATCACTTGAGGTGATTGAATCGTTTCTCGGTGATATACGATGGGACTTTATTACGGAAGCCTCTCCACGTGCATTCTGCGTCTTACATTTTCTGAGACATGGTTAGAAACGTTCCCTCTATCTGAGAACGATTACGCACATGCATCCGTTTCCGCTTCTTTTGTTTGTTGTACTGTTTACAATGGAGCAGATTTTAGTGTGTCTTGAATCGCGACGCTTATGCGTCCATTTTCTGTCTTTCCGCAAATTTTCAGCAATGTTAACGCAGAGTTCATTTGGAGCATTTCATAACGAATTTGATTTCTTAAGCCCTTTGGATGATACGAGAGGGGTTACCGATGTATGTTAATATAAACAAGCTTCTGCAATAGGAATTGAGGGCTGGCGGATAACTAAGTGGATAGTTCGTTAGCCTTTGGTAAAAATTGCCCCGGGTGAGATTCCCAGAGAGGGCTCATATGGGTAACGCCGAAGCACTTTTAAAAATAATACGAGAATTAGGAGCTAAGAGCAGAATTCTTATAAGATTTTAACTAAACTACTTCAATGGTATTTGGTTCAAGAATTTAAGATCACAAAGTGAAATCTATCAGACCGTATTGCTTTTTAATTACAACATAAATATTTCAGGGCGCTTCCAGGGATTCACATATAATATACATAGTAGTCAACAACTTCAAACGCTTATTAAGGAAGTCGGGAGAACGATCGCATCGTAAATAACCATTAGAAAATGGCAAATTTGTTCCCTACAACGCAAAGCTACCTGAGAAGGCTGACAATAGGTAAAGGTGGTCGGTCTATGGGATCACCTTTTATCTCCCATGGATAGGAAAAGGACCTGATTACATGAAAGGGAAATTAGGTGTATTTCCCGAGTTGTACAGTTATGGACTGTCAGCCACCTAAGTGACGAAACAGGGTACACATAGGATGCTGCCGTGCTCAATTTCCGCGGAATTTGTACAAATACTGAGCCTAATAGATACAGTGATGATTTTGAATCCAGACAGAATCACAACATACAGACATAGTATGTGGTATGACAAACTTGATGTACAATTCTTTCAGGGTGAACAACCCAGGAACAACCAGGCATCAATTCACGTTTGTTTTCGGTCATTACCTCATCTGCGATTCAAATGCGTTGAACTTGACATGTTTCTTTGCATCAAAACGGAATTTCACCAAGCAAAAACAGAAACTATTGATTTTATCACAGCATATTCTTTCCCAACCTTTAACTTCGAAATAAAGAAACAACAATATTAATAGAGAAGGATTTCGAAGCCGAATTCGGTGACAGTATGCTTAGCACGATAGTCAACCAAAGCCTAAGTCCCGGGTTCGAGTCCTGATTAATCGGGTTTTCTCTGTTCAAGGCATGGGTATTTATGTTCATAATTTATTATTCATATTCTATGTAATCTATTCATATTCCATGTACATAATTGATGTACATGGTGATGTACGGTGGGGACTTCGGGGGCCCCGTGGCCGCTACGGTAGCCGTGAAGGCCTATCAGGAACCCTGAAAGTTCTTGCATGATTAATAGTGACAAGGGCTAATGCTGTCCAAGGATAGTTCTTAAGTTTAAGTACTGTATGTATTTTAAAGTTAAAGTTTAATATTTTGTTATGATATATTGTGTGTGTGTACCAATTGGTTACTTCGGAGATTTATGTTAAATTGTATAATTTATAGCTGTTTAAATTGTAAATATAATGATAGAGTAGTTTGAAATAACGATAGGCAAAGATGTTGTTTGATTTTGATGCATGTAAGAAAGTAAGTTTGTTTGTGTTAATTGTGTCTATTATATAAGTTTGTCAAATTAGTGTAAGATAGCGTCGCCACCTGACTCAGCGTCTAACTGCGACGGTAATGTATAAAAAATAAATAAATAAATAACGGATACCAGCATTGGTGCCTTAATCCTCGCAGATTAAATGCTAATAACATTATTATGTTAAAAGCTACAATGCTTTTGGGTACCTCATCAGTGAGGTAAATTGATACTTTCGCAAAATCACCAAGGGGCGATCGCTCCCCTCTGGGTCTGTCAATGCGGGTGACATGAAATAAATAACTATTCATTCATAATGCCTGTACGATAATTTTAGGTGTCATTCCATGAGATTGAAATCGACAATCGCCGGTTATCTGGACGAGAGCACAAAAGGCGCCAGATTTCATCGATAAATGCCAACTCCGGCGCCCGAGAAAAATGCAAAAGCGAGGCCTTTGTAGAATCCGGATTCAGCCAGCCATTCGGGCGACTCAATTCACAGCCTCCGGTAATGATCGAAATTATTCTCGGAGGCGAGAACGGAAGCTTTGCGACCGATCGCGGGAGAAAGTGAGAACGGAAAAATGGAAAAAACGAAAAAGCAGCTGGAAAACAATCTATCAGCGGGCCACATCTGAGCGACAGAAGGGCCGACAAAAGCAAACCCATCAGCACCCTTCCAAAAGCGAGGAAAGTGTTGATCGATGAAGAGAAGAAGACGAAGCCCTTTCTCACTCATTTTTTTCCACCGATGATTTAATCAAACGGAAAAAATGGAGAAAGACGAAAGTGGATATGGAGTATGAGGAAAAAATGGGGAAATATCGACATGGAAACTTGTTGTCCCTTTTTGCACTTCTCTTTCCTCCGATACTTAATTCGGGTATCGGGAGAGGGGATAGCGTCAAACCCTGCCACGCCCTCCTACCCTTATTGACCGAGTAGCTGAGAATGGAACCATCTTAGTGTGTCTCGGACTCGCCGCATTTTTGGAGGCAAGAGGTAAGGCGTACCAAGTTCACAGACGTTTCCCTCGGTGTCCTTTCTAGTGCCGTCTGCTTAACACGCCTTCCAAAATTCCAGCACGTTAACATTCTAGTTCATACTGATGCAACTCGAGCAGATGCCACCAATTGGGCGCAATAACAAAACAGATGCTCCCGCCGCCATAATTCGAGGAATGGAAAAATTTTAGTCTTCAGATACGGGATAGAGAAAATTTGTTTTTCATTTAATTATTCCCTATTTTTCATGGCGGTAATAATATTGAAGCGACTTAGATGCGAGTGACGCTGATTACTGGTATGCGTCACTAATGAAAACTGTCACTCAGAGTCACTGTGGCGCATTTTTGAGGACTTCATCCATACAGAGCATTTGCAGATAGAAAGTAAAACATGGCCAAACTACCTCACTCCTCATCTTTCTTAATTGTCTCATTCCCTCTCCTAATATTTAGGTAGCTAATGATGGAGGGGATGGGTATATAATCAGCCTTCGGGCTGATGAATTTACAAACAAAACGAAATATCCAAGGTCAATCGCGAATACCAGCTCATTATCATAACCCTTTACACAAATACATTATAAATCCGAATGATCGTCGGTTCTAAACAGTCTGAAAATGTTCAGAAATTGCTCGCCACTTATGATGACTTTGTCTACGAATGAAAAAAATAAGCGATTTTATAGAAAATAATTAAAAAATTATTCGATACCGCCTCTAAATGCTACGGCAATGCTGATTTGTGCCATATATTTTAGGGAAAATAATATTAGGGTCGAATGAATTGAATCCTTGATGTTGTAGAGGCGATAAGTTGTTTCTTTTATGAATTGTCACAACTTTTGGTGGAAAAATAATCTAGAAAAATTTATTGGTAGTTATTCAGAAAGGAGTATGCCATTAATTAACAGGAAACTGACTAAATTGGATCCTGTACAATGGTTATCTTTACATCATAACGAAATCAGAATTAACGAAAATTACATATGATCCTTAAAAATAAAATAGAGCAAAAATTAGAATTTGAAGGTTAATCTTTCTTCAAACTGCAAAGGTCACCAAATGAACTGACTGAGGATTTTGGTATCTTTTACCTGTTTACTTTCGATGCTTTATTTAAAATTGCAACTGCTGTTAAAGGAACCGATAACGGAGAATTCCCTTTCCAACTAAGTCACACAACATACACCACTAGTAGAAATAAATAAGAGTTATACTTTTATTTATACAAAAAAGTTTATTTTTTTT
This sequence comes from Ladona fulva, assembly GCA_000376725.2. Lineage (NCBI taxonomy): Eukaryota > Metazoa > Arthropoda > Insecta > Odonata > Libellulidae > Ladona > Ladona fulva. The sequence continues at coordinate 1,267,848 of KZ308134.1, read as the reverse complement.
GGAAAAGGTACAAATCTTTTTTATTTCTATGTGATGGACTTCCACAAGACGTCGCCTGAGACCGTGCATTTTATAGACCACTAGAATTCTCACCTGACCTACGGCAATTAATGGACAAGAAAATAACGACGCTATGCTAACACCTCCACTCGTTATCGTAGAAGATTCATCGGAGGACCGCTTCAAAAGATCTGCGGAAAGTTCGTCACCGATTGAGCTGGAAACTGACCACGTGCAACCCTAGATAGGTGTGTCGAGAAGCATTTTCTCATGTGCTCGAGGCCAATAGAAAACGATCTCTTTTTGTATAAAAATAACCTATTTACTTCTAGACGTTCCTGCTTCCAATTCTCGATGAATAGAATACTTTTCCAGGACGAAGGAAAGGTAATTTACAGCGTGCGAAAATCCGGGCAAACTTAGGCTGAAAACCCAAATAAAAACATTTGAAAAACATCGACATGACTGGGACTCGAACTCAGCTCCCCCACTTTCCGGGCAGGCGTTCCGGCATGGTGGTTTAGTGGTCAGGAAACCTCTCCGGAAAGTGAGGGACCTGACTCGCATCCCAATCGTGTCGATATTTTTCACGTTTTTCCTTGAGAATATTTTCCGTTTTCCTTATGCTGCAGAGTAGAGGAAGAAGGGTTTTTCATCCACACTAGTCTCTGTCTGTTTGGTTGTTCAAAAGCTACTTAGGTATTAGTGATGCTGACTCATTAACAAAATGAATATATCCTGGTACAGGTGTCAGCCAAACGTTTCCAAATATCCCTATTCTGCGCCTGCCCCTTCATTTGCTGGTTTTTACCTTCTCTTTACATCTGATAGTATGTCAAAGCTTCTTCTAACCTTCCTGCACTTTCCTTTTATTTTTCCTCCCACAGGATGTGTTCTATCCCATTTGCCTTTTTCCTCTGTATTGCACTAATAATTGCCCTTTTCTCTCCAATCCGTTCCAGTATCCGCTGACTACTGCCATTCATTTTTGTCGCTCCTTATCGATTCCTAATGGAAATATTAAACATTATCATGGTGTTACACATACGTGGACGTTTTCCCTTTCATAGCATTCTGACTCAGAGAAGAAAGAAAGGGTGAACTACCTCACTCCTCATCTTGGCTAATCGCCTCATTCTCTCTAACACTCCCGCTAACGGTGGAGAGAATGAGGAGCTGGATATTAAACTGACCACGTACAACCCGCGTCTTGTGGATGAAGACGTGACAATAGATATCTGAAGAAGACAAAGCGATGGACGAAAGGATCCACAACGACGTAAATATTTTCACTCCCTTCAATAACCTACATTAAACGGGGAGGGAGCCGATACCGCCGCCGATCTTGATCGATAGCACCAGGGTTCTATCGCCTTCCCATCGCTTATTCCCTCTCACTCTGCTCCCTCTCGTGCGAACTCTGTTCTCCCGCTCCTCGGACTCGGTGACAACCACAGCTCTATTCATTAGGCACCTTTGAAGTGGGACGTGATTTTCCGTCGTTCCCTAACGAAGACACGCAATTAGTTCGGCGGTTCCATTACAGGGCACTTAATCCGCAGCAAACAAAACAATAATTGGCGATTATGAAAGATAAGAGTGTCTCATTTCCCCTGAAAGCGAAACACTTCAATAAACGAGTAACGTCGACCTCGAAAAAATTTGAAATACCCTGAATAGAATTGGACGGTGAGGCTTCGAATAGCGTTCAACCGTAAGCCCGTTTTCATCGCTATTATTACTTTATCCTGTGCGGTCCAAACTTTGAACTTCCATGTTCTTTAACTTACGATGAGACAGCTGTTTCTGCCTTGTTTTATGTGTGAGAGCGAAGGTTCAAACGCCGGACAGCTTAAAGTAACTGCCGAGTAATTTCAGTACATAATTGCTTCAAACCAGCCTACGTCTGCAAAATTAGGATGGACCAAAAATTAAAGATATTGATATAAGATTATAAAGTAATATAATCTACATATAATCTAGTTATAAGATGGCCGTACAATTAATACTTGGAATGCGATTTATAATCAAATTTAAAGTGTCAATTTCAAACAGAAAACTAATTTACCTCATAACTGACATAAATTATCAGCAAAACTGAATAATCTCAATGCAAAAGCAAAAGGCAAAGAAAGACAAAAATAATATAGGGGTTTCAACGCAAAAATCATTGCGAGCGTAAGACAATCGAAGGAAAATCACAGAAATTAACAGCATAAACTATTATATATGCCTATGGAATAGATAAACATAATACATAATATGAATATAACTATTATTTACACATATAGTATATAACCCATCTATGTAGAAAGCAGCCCCCTGCCACACGCCGAAAGGCGGCTTGCAGGGTACTTATATAGATTTAGAAAGAAAGAAAACGGTTAGTCTTATAAGCTTTATATTAGTCACAAAAACACTGTCATTGAAACATTCCGTCCTCTCGCAGTATTTTACTGAACTGAGATACAACCCAAAACAGGAGCCATGGAACGATCCTTCGTAAAGTGTGTAAATGAGAATTTTCCAGATTATACACCGAAATCCCTGATTTTTCTCAGAATTTCCAAAGGAACTAAATTCCCTGAGTTTTCTAGATTTTTCAGGTACGCAGACATTATAATTTTATCAACACAAATACAGTTCATCGCAAGTTAATTTCGAACATGATATATGGTGAGTAAAGCATTTCAACACCGCAATTGACGTGGATCAAGTGAATAAGAATTTTATGACGCATTAAACTATCCTATTTAAAAAGGCTATCGTTTCTCCATCAACTCATTAATATTCATCAAAGAATAGAAAAGCGAGTGACTTTCTTTAAGTTGACATTCGCAAGAGATGACTATTTCAAATGCCTCAACATGAGAAGAAAGACTTGAATCCATGATGAATTCTTCCGCGAGATCTCTCTTTCATTAATTTCTATTTTATATTAGCTTCTCGAACGGAGAAAAAGAATTTACTTTCCGGACCGTCCAGATGACAGAATGATTAATAATGGAAGCGGCATTTCCATTGGGATGATTAAAACCTAAAAGGTAAATTACAAGACATTCACTGAGAATCTTTTTATATTTGAGAAATCATAAAAAACACGGGGCTTCGTTAGAAACGACTAATTTTTTCGCCTCTCGTTTTTTAGTCTTAAATTAAATTCTCGGACTTTTTATATCCCGCGTAATGTGCCGAATAAAGTAAGACCTCTATATATGATCCCCAAAATATTACTTACCGAAGTAGAAGGTAAAAAACTGCGGGATGTGACGTCAATTTTTACTATAGGATCCTCATTGTTTAAATCTTTAAAAATTTTGATTCCTTAAATATTACGAAAGCTTTTAGGAAATGTATTACATATTGCCGTCCTATATACACACAAATGGCTATAATTTTATAGTTGAATAGCTGAATGTACATGAATATTTAGATTCCATTACCGATCTAATATAATTGTGACACACATATGTCAAAAGAAGATAGAAACAACGACAGAAATACATAATTCGTACGACCAAGATTCACGTTAAAAAGTATTGTGATAGCTATGCCCATGATAAAATTTGTTTACATTATTTTTACCGGTTTTGATGGTGGAGTGTTCAACGTGCTAGAGTTACGACCCCAAGGTCCCATATTCGAGTCCCGGCTAATCAGAACTTTCTGGTTAGAGAATGGATGGATTAATAATAATTATTAGTATTATAGATGTAATTGATACTATATTCCGTCTCAAAAGAATCAAGTGGACTAAAACAGAAAGGAAAAAAAATTTAGTGGACTTTGTACAAGTTTTATCATTAAATACTGAACGATCATGACGTTCCACAAAGTATCGCTTGACACCATTCATTCTATTAAAGAAGTTATTATTATAATTTACCGCTTTTATTTTCTTTGTCGGAATAAGATAATAAAATTGAAAAATACCGTATGTTCCATATGATCTAAATTTATGCGTGAAGTACTGAGATAGCCTCACCTAAAATAATTTTACTATTTAATTCGACAACATTTCTCGGATAGTAAAGTTGACGAAAGCTCAATTTATGAAGTCATGCACATGCATTGGACAACGACCAGTACCGGAAAATAAATTATAAATAAGGAATAAGGAAGCTATCTTTGTCATTTTAATAACAACCAAACCAAGAATACACGATCGATTTTAGTAACATAAATAAACGAAGCTTTACATGAACACTGGTAAATAAAGTATAATTAGAAACAAGATAGTGCGACAAAATCAAAGGTTAAATAAAGCAAACAACGGAAATAATCTTAGTAAAGCGTAGGAATAACGAAAAACCTCCGTACGTTTAGCGTAAAACCTTACGAAGTAACCGGAAAGCATCCGACCTTGAAGAGTGCACCTTACGCCCATGAAAGAAAGAAGCCCTTCGCAACTCTCGCTTTAGCTGCACTGCGCCAATCATCACAGACCTCGCAACCTCTACATCGAATTTCTCCCTCCGTCAATCCTTAATAGTGACGCCACTGTTACGAGAGAGAAAATAAGCGCTGCGATGCGTTTTTCCTCCGTCAATACCAAAGCCGCACGTTACTTTCATCTGACCTTGGGGTAGTGGATGCTAAATAAGCACGCCTGGAGAGAGTGGGAAGTTCCTCGGAGTTTAAGAATCGATATCGCCGGAATACTACGATCTTAAAGGCAGCTCATAAACTGAGGTAAATGGTCCATTAAGGGATGATAAAGATCTGATGAAATTATGTCTCATTATCCCGACCTACTTATCTGAATCTCCCTTTATCTTTCGATATATCTCCACCACACCACAGGGTCGGATTCGGACGATAAGCAAATAGGGGAACCGCCCGAGAGTCCAGAAATGAATGGAGCTCCGATATTTGAGAGACGGGAGAAGATATAAATGTAATCAAGAGTGACCATGGGAATTTCGGTAAACATTTAATATCAAAGTCGCGTAATAAAGGGTCCCGACTGGCTACGAGCAATCAAAAGAGAGGGGTGGCAGATTCTGGGGCCCACAAGAATAGATGGAGGCCCAAGTAAATATCTCTCAAAAAATACTTCTAATAATTGACGTTTCACCACTTATTGACCAATAAAAACGAGTTGAATTATCGATTTTTCATCGTTATCCTCTAAATATAAAAACCAAAAGCACTGACGGGTTACGATTGAGTTTTAAAACGTTGAATTTGAAATAATAATTTATTAGAAGTTACCTCATATCTCTAGATTACTGGACAGAAGGCATAATAACAGATTAAACCAAACATAGAGAGGAATGAAAACATGCAGAGGTATACATCTAATTTGGGTATGAATTTAACTAAGAAATAAATAATAAAAGGAAAATTGACATCACTTGGTAGTACGCTAGTAAAGGGTTTATTTCTCCTTACAAAACGGAAGGAAATGAACTGACTGTGAGTACGAGATTAATTGTTATCTTAATAAGAAGTTCAGTGATAATTATCGATAAGAATAATCGAAGATAATATTATCGATGCCATTTTTGCAAAGAAATCAATCAATTTAAATAGGTACATACATACAAGTACATACATCTTATGATCCAGACAAGATTCAAATGATTCGAAAGGTAACTTAGCAAGATAAAGCTAAAGAAATCTAAGCTAAAATAAGTTGTAGTTAAATTCGACCTATCTACAATATAGTAACACTAGATTCATAAATGAATAAAATTGCTGTAAATACACCTCCGTTCCCGTAGTAATTAGTAGAGACCATTATGTAAGTTGTATGTTTAAGTGATCGTAAAAAAATGCGGGAAACAGTCTCCTATGGATTTTAAAATACACTAAATAAATTATTTTTGTTTTTGAAATAATTTTTTTCTCATAATTTTCTCATTTTCTGCGAACAAAAGTAACACAGATTCAGTCACTGCAAAAAGTAATTAACTAATTCCCTCCCAACCAAACTTTTAAACGAATTATATCTTCGCTAGCTTCTGAATTCAATGTGTAAGACCAATAAAACGGAGATAGGTTGAAATCACAGATGGATATATGGACATAAATAAAAGATTAATGGTTGTTCCTAATTAACTATTCACCTAGAAAGAAATATCTACGTCAAGACGGAGTTAATCCCTCGAATGGCGCCGATGACGTAGCATTTAATAAATGTTACATTTATATCCGACGAGTTCAAAGCGCCCTTTTTCTTATAGGACTTCTTTCTCTCTGAAAAGAAGATGAAAGCGCAGTCCTGGACGTTCTTAAATAATTTAGAAACTGACTAACAAACAACTTAATTGCAAAACTAATTTTACGTGACTAATAATGTAATAATTACATGTACTCTAATGTCATAGTATATGGCGTGATTATGAGAGCAATAGATGTATGAGAATAATGAGACATAAAGAAAGTACATGTACGAGAGTCCTCGATGAATGAATTTGAATCTTTCAGCTGAAACCATCTTCAAAATTCTAGGAACCCATCCGCTTCTCTACTTTCCTAGGAATCCATTCAGCCAATTCTTACAAGATAATGTCCTTCTCGGAAGACTCGAAATATAATTCATGGATCCCTCAGCAGTTACATAAAAAATGAGCAGCAATCGCTGAATAATCAGTTCTCTGATGCTTCTCGGTAAAACATTTAGTCAATACCAAGCCATTTAGAGCGTGGCTACGGAATAAATAATCTCCCCACGGTTGCCAACACTAGAATTTTTCTCAATACAAATGATGCGTGATGCAAAACTCTCAGACTGTATTCAAGTTAAAATTAAAATCGATTCCTTAGATATATAAAGAAAAAACATATATTAAACCTCCACACGCCACTATAAATACTTCATTACTCTCCCTTCCCACCGATGTATTAACGACTGGAGCCATTATTTCTTCAACTAAATTGTCAACAAAAATCCACTAGAGAACTTCACCAGTAAACAAGTAAACAAAATATATCTCATCAGATACATTTAAAAACTTTGGAAACATGATCAAATATTTTGCTATAAACTCGAATTTATGACGCTTGAGTCTCATTTTCGAAGGATGTAAACGCCGTGTTCTTTCTTGTTTTCTTTTCATTTCGTCAATGCGAGCCAAAATATGTTTATGGCTCATCTTTGACACAATGTAACGCTTAAACATACTATTACTGGGACTGGTGACCTTTCCTGACAGATATCTCGAACCAACGTTAATTAAAAATCTACCTCGCCTTCTGCCTATGAATTACCGAATTCATCACCATTTGAATTGAAAAACTTTCTCATTTAGGTCTTTAAAAATACACTGCCATATTTTGGTTGAATCCAGTTCATTTCCTACCTTCGCAATTCCATTTGAATTACGTTCTCGACCGTAACATATCAATGTAAGCAGAATAGTTCTCTTTAAATTATCTCTGCGGGTACACTGCTAGAACGGAATTTTATTTAATATTTTTGAAAAGTACAGGTGCGTAAATATGCCTCTATCTCAAACAACGCTTAAATCATATTGCCGTGAGGGAAAAAATTGGCTCGGGAATAAAACACCGGCAAATTACAGTCGTATCAATGGTAATAATGATCGCAGATAAAACAACGCATCCGGTACGGGCATATTAGAGCACAGAGAAGAAACACTGGCAAATACAAGACGGACTCTCTCACGACGCAACTTCCGAGCACTAATTAATAATATGCGATTGCTTGGCTGGCGTTCACGCTCGGAGAAATGCTGCGGAACCGAACGAAAGACCATAGCCAAGTGAGAAGGACATGCAAACAATCTTTGATTAATTACAGCTGTCAAATCTACACATAGGAAATCCCTTCGCTGATGAATTTATGACTTGTATAGGAATGCCACCAGTTATTCTTTGAAACATGTTCAGAGGCTAACAGCTGGGATGAACGACCTATTGTAATCGTGAATAATAAAGGGCCCAGGGAAGGGCCAAAAGTGCTGTTGAGAATGTCGGCGATACATCCGAATCATCGGTTCTTACTATTATAACAGTAAGAACTGGTAAGAACCATCTGCTGATTCTTCCCATTCAATAATTATTCAACATCATCAACATGTGCCGAGTAAGCCGCCTTTCGGCGTGTGGCAGGGGGTGCATGCCCCATGACTCTACCAACCTAATCGATTACTTTCGCGTATCGTTCGCGGAAATAATACAATTTTCGAAACTACTAGTTCTAACATCTATTTCTATAGTTTTTCTCTCGGTATCAGAACGGACGCATTATATCAGCTACCTTTTCTAAGATTGTACCTTGTCTGAACTTGTCAAGCCTTAAGCCTTTGTTTACACCTCAATATTGAATGGGAAGAATCGGTAAAAAGAAGATTATGAGACTTCGGTGTATTCGGAGGAGGCGATGGGGGCTTTCGCATTCCTTTCTGCAAAACAAGCAACTTGTTAAAGGCATAATGAAGAGCTCAAACTAAGAATTAATAGAAAATAAAGTTTCTAACTGATTGGATTCTAAAGACTCGATGGATCCTCATTCCCCCACCATCAGCTACCAATAGCACTCAAGAGGGAATGAGGTCTAAAAGGCAAGATAGGAAGTGAGGCAGTATGCTCTCTCTTCGCTGAGCCAGAATGCTATAACGAATAAGAAGTGTGAAAAATAGCAACATGACTGGATCTCCCACTTCCCGGGCAGGTATTCCAGGTCTAGGGAGACCTGGGTTCGAGTCCCAGTCATGTCGCTATTTTTCACACCTGTTATTCCTTGGGTTTCAGCCGCACGGCTCTTCCGTGTTACGTTATTAACCTTTCCCTAATCCTTCAGAATAGTATACCTGAATTAAGCCAACATCAGAGCAGTGAAGGACGGAAAATGAAAATCGATGCATGCATCCCCGGCCGCGCGCTCTTAGGATGTTGGTAAAAAAATTTTGTAGGGTTATATTCTGAGAATCCATTCTACGCATTTGAATATAAGAAGTTCGAGCGGAACGTTAAAAATAGTGGCGCGAATATTAAGAGGGGAGATAAGGCTATGAGTACATGTGCGGGCGACACCTGGGAGAAGCGCCGCAGGGACCAGGATCAGATGCGCAGAGCAGCATTTGGGGTGGGGATGATAGGGGGAAGATGCCCGCAGCCTTCACAAGCGCCCCCACCGCATATCCTAAAACCCTACCGAGCGAGTCAGCCGTGAGTGAGCGAATCGCCCGCTCATAGAGGCCTACCTTCACCACAACGACCACCTCTGTCATTTTCAACCGTAAGTTTCGCAGTAAAAAAATCCCAAATGAAAAACGGAGAAAAGGACAAAGAACCTCATTCGACAAAATTGAAACTGGGATATCTCATCTTCATCACAAAAGAATATGAGGAGCAAACTTCTTAAGTCTGGATTATAACTAATTTTAAGACATGTCCTTCAATTGATGGAAATTTTATTAATAATCTTCAGCATATGAAATGTTATTTCCTTCTTTTATTCCCTATATTGGTCTGTTACCTTTTTTTTTGATTAATGAAATATTGATCATTTGTCTTTTGGTACGGGAAAGAGAAAAATGTATCTTTTACATAATGTTGTCTCAATTTTGATCATGGATTAGATGATATGGGAGCTACTGAAGTATGGCTTACGCTGAATAATAACATTAATTAAGGTTTCCCTTATGCAATGTTACGAAAAGTGTGATTCGTAGAGTCATTGTGCTTCACCAATGTGGGCTTGTTCTGCTTACAGCATTCTGGCTCAGTGAGGAAAGCAAGGGCAAACTACCTCATTCCTCATCTTGCCTAGTAAGTCTCATTTCCCTCCCCTAGCTCTTCGTAGCTGATGTTGGAGGGGATGAGGTCTCAACCGGCCTTCGGGCTGAATACTTTTCAGACATGCCCTATATTCTACAGGTTTTTCATAGATTTCTTATCTTAGCCTCTTGCATCCTACACCCGACGTCCATTTCCCTAATTTGCACTCGATTAGACTCAGCAGCTCAGAGGGAATCAAAAATGTCCTAATTTATGAATAACACGATTTTTCATAATATGAACCAAATTTTTTAATAGCCAAGCAACATTCCTAAAATAAGAAAAATCACTAAGTTTCTCGTGTAACTGCAGTTAAACGCAGTTTTAGGACGCAAGGAGTTAGTACGTATTTACTTGCAATTGGATATATATTCTCTGATATCACAATATATTACTATAATTCTTAAATCTACAAAGCGCATAATTCTCCTCTTTTGCTTCATGAATGTAGGTTCATAGCAAGAGTTATCAATGATTCAAACCATATAGCGACCATACAAAGTCCAAGGTTGCAGTGCTTGGTTTTCAGCGTCTAAGATTTTGGAGAGTAAGATCTAATACAATAAAGTTCCATTTAATTCACACGATATTCTTATTGAGCAATTGTGTTTCACTTTTAGCACAACATTCTCCAAGTAGAAAACTGCGGAAAGGCCCCCTTTTCTCAAATGAACTTACAATCTGAAACTAAGAGATACACTTTTCTACGAATAGAAGGGTTTGCATTGATATTATAGACAATAACCCGCTCGAATGATGAAAACCGCAATTTAAGCGAGTACAGAGTTCAAAGGGCTGAAAAATCCAGAGTTTATATCCCAACTAACTGCGTCGCAATGCAGATCGTTGGCCTCATATAGATCCTGGATACACCCAGCGAGAGATAAAAATGGGTCATGTGCCACTTTGCTCCATGAGGGTACAGCGAGTGGTTAAAATGAACTTAAAATCCTATGGTAAATGAGCAATACATATAGTTGACGGAGGTCAAGCAATTCATCAATGCGAACAAAAATCTGCACAGACCTAGCTAAATAGTATTACTAAAAAATTAAAATTAAATCGTAGTATGGACTTAAAGATTCAACAGATGAACTTCTGTCGGTAATTGCGGAAAAATATTTGCTGATATGAGGATCTAAATCTATATATCGCTAGGTAGTTTTGCGTATCATAAAAGAACATTAAAAAACTGTATTTTTAGCTTGACTACAAATCGCTTTCTTCACCAAACCGGGAGGGAACTTATTTTAAACGAAATACGTAAATCCAACACATCACGCTTGATATACGCGCATAAATGGCACCACATAAAATTCTTCGAAAAAGGTAAAATTGAACGCAAAGTAACCAACGGTTTTATTTTTTTAAAGAAGAAATGAATGAGAACGAGGAACAAAATTATTTACGGATTTGAGTTTGTTGAAATAAGTGATTCGAAAACCACACTGAACGCCGAAAAAGGCCGCATGCGGCCTATTGGCCTCACCCACTTCCGGAATGTGACTGCGGTATCTGGTCGAATCTTCTTGAAATCATCGCTTAAAAATATCATAAATAAAAATTGCTGATTTTCGATGCAGGTTTTTAACGATATCGGGAATAAATGATTAGTACCAGCGCGTTACTGGCTCATTTGTTTCAAAAATTAATTCCCTCCAATTGGAATGATCACGAATCAATGCACCGAATCTGCCTGCCGAGAACAAATGTGACAGCAGATGCGTTCTAAATCACCAACCGTTGAAAATGAAATTTTGACGTCGTTGCGTTTCTCTGAAAGAATACCGTTACGTAAATATCTTTCGTGCAAATTGAGTGGAGTGCTAAACTACAGATGTGTGCGATTCGAGTGAATCATTGCCGAGAACTGACGAATGCAACCGGGAGTAAAGAACTGGAAAGAGCCGACGAGGTTAAAATCATCGCTTTCTCGGGTCATTTAAGCATAAACAAGCTGAAAATCACGAATAAGCGAATAATGAATTTAAGGAAATCGAAGACGCTGAATAACGCAGTGTGTCCGATAATATTGCCAGAAAGTTTCTCCTCTAAAAATTCTATTTCTTGCTCCTAAGGTTTGAAGAATAAGTCAATGAAAAAGACGCAAAAACGCAGTTTTTGCAAGAAGTTATACTTCGTTTTGTAATGACTAGGAAAGGCTTCTTAAACGGAAAATTCTCGGTTAATTGACTTAGTACCGCTTCAGGAACACCCCTAACGCGATTATAATGGCTTCCGCACTGCCTCGCCTTACATACATCTCACAACATGCACACGGACATTCATAGGCAAAATTTCAACACGTATTGTACAATCTGCTTTCATATCCTTGTAATATCAAACGCGTATCTTTGAGGTATTTGATGAAACGTGCAACCTAAGGTATGATACCAAAATAGGCATTGCTTTTATAAAATCATAACTCCTCTTAAACTTAGTTTCCTCCAGATATCATTATAACACATTTAGGCATAAACTTGGCGATAAATTAAGCACACGTTTGGTAGTTTTTCTGATCTGATATGAGCAGAAAAGAAAAGATGCAGAAATAATGAAAACGTTTCGCAAATATTGTTATAACAATGCTTGTCTTTCTGTGAAGTCGTCAACCCAAAGGAAACTTGGATCCTCAAACCCACATTTACTAGCAATTAAATGCTTTGGAGAGGGGATGTGACAATTGAACAAGGTGAGGAATGAGGTACTTTGCCCATGATTTCCTCACCAAATAAGAATGTTGTTGGCGGATAAAGATCACGTACCCGCAGAAAAATGACCTTGTTATTTATATGCGATTTTTCACAAATTCAATACGGAGCGATCGAAATTAATTACATTATTCAGAATAAATCAACTTCAATAGCTTTCCCATAACTGCCACGAACGACACGAATGACAGATACGTTTTCCTCTATGCAGTACCAAAAGAAAAAACAATTCATCAAAATATGACTGTACGAACAAGCTAACGTCACTACTCCTAACAAAAATTACTACTTAACAATGTAAATATAAAAGCGTTTATGTAAACTTGAAACTCTTAGTTTGTAGGATCACCAAAAGCTTCTTCATGCCAGACTGGTTTAACATATGTAGGAGTTATGTACATACAAGGGTCAACTGGGAAATTTTAAACAAACCCAAAAATCTTGAAAACTTTTAATGAAATTGAAAAAAATAACAAGAATTTCTTCCGCGTCGAAGAAATAAACGGTACAAGAGGTATCTTTATTTCTACCATCATAAGGGCAAATATTTTCAATATTTCAATAAAAAGAGGTAAAAACTGAAAATGTATATATTCTGTGTTAATTAATAGGCTTTAATAGACATGTAAAATCACTACAAAGGTGTGCACTAAAATAGAAAAATAATCGTCAACGTGCAGACTAATTACAAATACATGTTTACGCAGGATTTACCCCGCGTTTCATTTTTCAAGGGTCGTATATTTATTGATCATTTCAGAACCATTTACCTAATAAAACAGGAACCTAAAAATTGCCTAGATATTTTACACCTAAAAAATCCATCTGAAATCTAACATCAAAGACAGGAAGTTTGCGGTCTGGAAAACTACAGTATAAACCTCGTACTCGCAACATCTTACCGGAAAGATTAAAACGACCTCGATCGCAAGTTTTGATAGACCTGCCCGCGACCGCATAGATACTTTCAAAAGTTACCATTTGATCGAGACGTCAAAGGAAAACGACGCCAAGAGATACGGGTCGCAAAGAGATTTGTTCCCTCCAAAACTGATGAACTTACGTCGGAAAAAATCGCGCCGGTGCGGTCGAATACATGCTCTGAATACCTTTTTGCGACGGATTATTTTTCAACCGTTGCCGCAAATCTTCCGGCCACCCCTTCAAAGACGTTCAACGCAAGTGAAAAGGAAACCAGATTTAATTTGCGGGAAGCAGTTGGCCAATTAAAAGTCAAGCGCGGTATGAAGCTAATTATCTCGCGGTCGCTCTTATAACGAGCTGCGAGCCAAGTGCTTAACATACAATTATAGCGGTGGTGTCCGAGATGCTCTTACGTATTGATAACTTACACTGTCATGAGACGGAAGGTGTCTATTGCATACGCGCTGGAAGTGGCTTCCAAAAACTACCCAAGAGTGTAATTGAAAAAACCTTCATAGTTAATCAAGAGAGAATAACCGACTACATTCCATATGATCTAACGTCAATACCATCTACGCAAATGTGACACATCAACTGAAGCGAGGAGACTGGTCATCGGACCAGTCGGTAAAACCTTGGTCACGTGCTTCATTTTTTTTATTATACCAGTAAATTTATATGATGTCTTGAGCACCAGCTAGCCAACAAATGCTTTCATTCCTTGAGATCCACAGTACTAAATGCGTCATTATTTGTGCCATTTCAAACCTAAATTTAATTAAAGCACCATCGTCGTCGTTTTTAATTTTTCATGTACGAATTTTCCCGGAAGCACATACTGATCAAAATAATCGCAAAATTTAAAAAGTTAAACATCGAAAACGGATGTTTTACGCCAAAACGAGAACTAATTTTCCTTCTTCATAAAATTAGGGATTATCCGTACGTAAATATTTATGTAAACAAGACCCAAATACAAAATATAAAAAGTAAAAACAAATCGATTGTACAGTGTAAACAGAAGTTAAATTATATGAAAATTTGTCTGAGAATCCAGACCACAGTAATGAACCCAGAGTGAGAAGTCGACCTTAGAAAGGTTCAAGTCATTTCGAACATAAATAGAAGAGATAATTAAAAACACAAAACGGAGATACGAAGGAGTAATTTATAATTATGAGAAAGGTCAACCTCGACTATGAAAAGGTCAATTTCCTCTTAATGCATTAAATATCCCACATCAAATTATGACGCAACACAATCAACTGCCATGGAATAAGATATCACACACTTGGGTGGTCTGTTCAAAGGTCAAAGAAGGACGAGGGTGACAGAGTAAAGCTCATTCGCATTGAATTGGCCGGTATTCAGGAACCTACTACGCAGGTGGGCCTAGTCCATCTAAGAAAATAGGGGAGACAGCGCTTACTTAGATGGGAGCCAGGTGCAAACAGCATCCACAGCATGACGCATGGCGGGCAAATACCCCTCAAGTGTTCCCCTTCTCCTCCAGTTATTTCCCTTCCCGCCAGTTATCACCGGCAATGTTAATGCGAATGAGCATAGCTCAAAAGGAAAATATGATATCCCATAAGGGCTTAATAGAAAATTCTATCAACAACCTCGCCCACATGTAAGGTGAAACCAATTCATCTCTAATGCGGGTTCCGCGTGTAAAAGCCAAAATAATATCCAGTCTAGAAAACGAGGAAACCGCTGTTCAAAAGCTTCTTAAGAAAGACGACGCAGTACTTACTTAGCTACTATACGACAGCTCGAGGAACTGCTTCCATATAAATAGCGTTAAAACTGTATTATCTTACTTTTAGCTAAATCAGCCTATTTCTCCGAGATTACCGTTATTGGATACAATTTATTTAAAAAGAAACAAAAGCACGGAAGAAACCACGCAATATTCACCCGGGGACAAATTATTTTACAATACTTGAAGCAACAACTATCGACAGAATGACAGTAAATTTAATATATTTACAGAAGTGTTTTAAAATAATGGATAACGATTCAGAAAGAGATGTAATAACACTTAAAAGAATGAATTTCCCTTTCTATTAAATTCTCTAACATTTTTGTGCTTAGGGCCTACGAAAACACGAAACATTTAAAACCTAAGACTAGACATCATATCTCGACTCAGTGATCTATGGACTTCCGCTGGAAAGCGTATATTTATATTATGTTATAAATTAATATAAGATACAAGTCGATGGAGTACACACCCGAAGAACATCAAACTCCACTCCAAGTATTATACCAGAGGTGCTTCGCTGAAGTGGGAGCGACGATTCCAAACAAAGCCGACATTTCAAGGAGTGACAACGTAAACACTGAGGGGGGGAGTTTATGCTCACCAACACACGATTCATGACACTGCATCCTCAGGATGAGACAATCAATTACGCTCAAGCTTTGAGGTCATTTGCATGTATGCGTTAATTACTTTGACCTAGTGGCTAAAACACGCATCCATTTCACAAAGTCATTCCGAAACTGGGTAAATATTTAATAATTGTATGCTTTAAACGGTCGTTCGGTTCACCTGAAATCGCAAAACAAATGATGTTATAATAATCTCGATGAACGTCCTAATCCACATTAAAATTCTCGCTGATCTCTTAATGCTAGCCATCTGCTACGGATGTAGATTATCTAAATTCAATGCCATCATTTAATTTTTTCATCGTCCCTATTGTTGATACATACCTTTAAGTTATAAAATAAGAATTATTAACTTCATCATTGATACATAACTCAAATAGATTGTTGAAAGATTATTTATATGAACTGATTCATAATTAAGCATTATTTAATGTTTTCATCCAGAAAATATTATAGATAAAGATAATTCTAGATCACTACTTTTCCGACTTAAATTTTCGATTTTCTTCAATTGAAAAGAGAACAGAAATTTTCAGTCAGTCAATAGTCAATTAGAATCAGAGTAGACAATAGCTACATTTATTTTGTAGTATTACGTAGCCAGATACGGAAAGAAAGTTAAATAAAAATAAAAATTTTACCGACAAAGCCAAAACAGTTAAACTATGCACTACGAAGGACAACAATCAACGTATATAGATAAATTCGTGAAACAGTAAATTATTCATTGGTATATTCGATATCGATTCAAATCGTTGGATAATCGTCCGAAAAATGGATAATCGCCCGAACTCGAAAACCAGATTCTCAAACGTAAGGAAAATTTTTATTTTTACAGACACTTAAATGGGGTTCTTAAAAGAGTTCTTAACTTTAGAGTATAAAATATTTCCGTCGGATTTCTGTACCGTCGGCTCTTCAAATTCACCGTCAAGTACAGAGCGGTTCTTGAACTTTGTGAAGAGAGGCGATTTAGGACAATGTCATCATTTCAAAGAGATACAAACATCATTTTAGATCCTTTATCCCTACAGATACAAAATCTTTTTCTGGAATACATTAAATTAATAATAATCGCAGAAATTCTTCGCTATCAGTAAATAGCGAAGCAAACCGCCTTTCTGAGGAGGATCGCAATGGGGGAAATTCCCTCCACCTCTTTGGGATATGCTACTGCAAGAGAATACTACTGCCTATTAGTACAGCGGCTTAAACACGTTTTTCATCAAATCACGAAAAACATTAAACAAAGCAGATCGCGAAGCAGTTTATCGCTACATAGCGAGGCGGACGTGTCGTAGACAAAATTGCACTAGAATTACACCTTCTTCCAAGCCTCTGTTATCGTCCCTCGAGACTTTTACGCCGATCCCAAGAAACGATTCACGTCCTTACGACCACTGCGCAAAAAGCCAACGAGATGAGCTTACTGAGAACCTATCGTAATCGACTAGAAGAGAAAGAATACGAAAGTCAGTGGGCGTGATCCGGAGGACACGATTTACGCATCTGAAATAGAGCAGAAACAACCGTCGGCCTCCCAGGAGTCGAGGACTGGCCAACCGTGTTGTTCAAAAGGGAGGAAAAAGTTGAACAAAAAGTGTTGGCTCATTGATTTCCTTGACTCATCCCGGGAGTTCCGCTCGAGAGAACGGTTTACTTTGGATTACGACAGGCGGAAAGGCGGAGAAGATAGCATCTTCCTCCGCGGCGCAAGTGTGGCCGTATTGTTGTCATTCCGATCAGAAAGTGTGAGATCAACCCGCGATGATGGATACACGCTCACGATCTATCGCTTTCTGTCACCGACACTTCCTCTGGCCGCGAAGCAATCCTCGTTAGAGGCGGAAACGAGTATTCCTGCTAAGATAAAGGATTCTCGGAAGTACCGCTCTCTGTACTGCCCCCTTAAAGCGGTACGCCGCAAGTATTATTCATGAATCATCCACAGTAATAAAAATGCAAATGCGCACAGAGTATACGCGACGAATCCTCTGCGGACGAGTGACGCCAATAACGAAAATTTCGACCGACGAAGATATTTGTAACTGTGTTTTTTTAATTTGGGTGAGGAATATTTTGCGGCTCCCGATAGCCAAGTGGGCAACGCGTTCGACTTCAGTGAAAGCGGTCCTGGGTTCGATTCCCGGTGGGGGCTTACGTGCAAAATGGCCTAAGCTGTCGAAGCACTTTTAACAATACTACTACTACGAATATTTTGAAAGATGCTAGCGCATGCGAAATAGGAAATAGCACATAGAATATATCTATTAATAGAAATAGAAAATAGCAAAACGATTGCTGTCCGCTTGCTTATAAATAATATACAGCATTTTGGCTAGGTACTTCATTAAGTGTTTACGCCATTTCGTTCCTACTACCATATCTTAGTATAAATCGTAATCATTACAGTAGACTGTATCTTTCGTTTACTTTATCTCAGTCTTGTTCCTAACAATGATAATGAGATAGCTCTGAGTATGCGTGCAGCTGATTGAGAGAATTCATTTGAATCACTTATTATTGATTATTATAAAAAACGGTTTTCCGTAGTGTCATTTTGATTTTCTTATGTGGACTTACTCCACTCAAAGCATTTCCTTTCGGTAGAGAAACTTTCCGCAATCGATACGCGAAAGTAATCGATTAGGGAAGTAGATTCATGGTGCATTCACCCCCTGCCACACACCGAAAGGCGGCTTGTAGGGTACTTACATAGACATGTACAGCAAGGAGAAACTACTTCACTCCTCTTTCTCCATGTACGCCTCATTCCTTCCACAGAACTTTTAGCTTTACCAAACTGTCGAAGGGTAAGGGTTCGAACCAACATTCGGAATGAATTCTTTGCAGACGTGTCCGTAGGTCTCTTAGGATCAGATTATTTTCGAGAAATTCCATTTCGTTGAGAAAGGTTTCAGCTCACACGTAGAATTCCGGAAAAAAATTATTGTAAACAAATTATTCATCGTTATCTGAGGTTGGGAGGCAAACAAGCTTGATTATTGCAAAAGAGAATAACGTGAAAGCGGTCCACGTATCCATAGACCTTTCTAATAAGGGAACGCAAGGACATTAACTTTGAATCTATTACCATCCAGTTTATTAATCATCGTCCAACACTGCGAAAAGGTTTCCTGTAACTCGAAGTGATAACAAAACGACTCTTGTGGCGATGTTAAAGGCTAAGCTAAGCAGTGAAGACGCAAATACATTAACAGAAGCCAGTTTGATTCTGATAAGAAGTGAATGCTTTCATTGATTTGCATATACAGCGAATAAAATGCATGAGTTGATAACGGTATGACACTGAACTGTGTTTCAATGACAGCCTCGTTGAGAAAATACAAAGTCTAAATCGATGGATAGCTTCAATAAAAAACAACCAATACGAATATAAGCAAGAATTCAATGAAAAATTTCCTAGTCGTTAAGACGGTTTTCTTTATGGGAGTGGTAAACTGTAGCAACCTTTATCTTCGAATTCTCCTTACAAATACTTTTAAAAAACTAGTGTTATAGAATTCATTCAAAGAAATGTCATTCGATGCCGTTTTTAACTATTTCCCATGCTTTAGACAAAATTTTGCACGATATCTGATCTCTTAAATTTTCGATTTTCTTCAATTGAAAAGAGAACAGAAATTTTCAGTCAGTCAATAGTCAATTAGAATCAGAGTAGACAATAGCTACATTTATTTTGTAGTATTACGTAGCCAGATACGGAAAGAAAGTTAAATAAAAATAAAAATTTTACCGACAAAGCCAAAACAGTTAAACTATGCACTACGAAGGACAACAATCAACGTATATAGATAAATTCGTGAAACAGTAAATTATTCATTGGTATATTCGATATCGATTCAAATCGTTGGATAATCGTCCGAAAAATGGATAATCGCCCGAACTCGAAAACCAGATTCTCAAACGTAAGGAAAATTTTTATTTTTACAGACACTTAAATGGGGTTCTTAAAAGAGTTCTTAACCTTAGAGTATAAAATATTTCCGTCGGATTTCTGTACCGTCGGCTCTTCAAATTCACCGTCAAGTACAGAGCGGTTCTTGAACTTTGTGAAGAGAGGCGATTTAGGACAATGTCATCATTTCAAAGAGATACAAACATCATTTTAGATCCTTTATCCCTACAGATACAAAATCTTTTTCTGGAATACATTAAATTAATAATAATCGCAGAAATTCTTCGCTATCAGTAAATAGCGAAGCAAACCGCCTTTCTGAGGAGGATCGCAATGGGGGAAATTCCCTCCACCTCTTTGGGATATGCTACTGCAAGAGAATACTACTGCCTATTAGTACAGCGGCTTAAACACGTTTTTCATCAAATCACGAAAAACATTAAACAAAGCAGATCGCGAAGCAGTTTATCGCTACATAGCGAGGCGGACGTGTCGTAGACAAAATTGCACTAGAATTACACCTTCTTCCAAGCCTCTGTTATCGTCCCTCGAGACTTTTACGCCGATCCCAAGAAACGATTCACGTCCTTACGACCACTGCGCAAAAAGCCAACGAGATGAGCTTACTGAGAACCTATCGTAATCGACTAGAAGAGAAAGAATACGAAAGTCAGTGGGCGTGATCCGGAGGACACGATTTACGCATCTGAAATAGAGCAGAAACAACCGTCGGCCTCCCAGGAGTCGAGGACTGGCCAACCGTGTTGTTCAAAAGGGAGGAAAAAGTTGAACAAAAAGTGTTGGCTCATTGATTTCCTTGACTCATCCCGGGAGTTCCGCTCGAGAGAACGGTTTACTTTGGATTACGACAGGCGGAAAGGCGGAGAAGATAGCATCTTCCTCCGCGGCGCAAGTGTGGCCGTATTGTTGTCATTCCGATCAGAAAGTGTGAGATCAACCCGCGATGATGGATACACGCTCACGATCTATCGCTTTCTGTCACCGACACTTCNGTGAAATAAAAATAGCGACATGGGACTCGAACCCAGGTCTCCCACTTTCCGGGCAGGTATTCTAACCACTGAACTACCATGCCGCGTCTCTTCAACAATGTTTAGGGAATGCTTTATTCCTGTTATTCCTTTGGGATCAGCCGCAGGACTTTATCCTGTAAAGTAATCAAACCTTTTCTTAATCCCTGTAAAGAGTTTTAATGACTTTATTTCTCTAACAGAAAAATTAAGCCCCAATAGATTCATTCAATGATTAAAATTGATGAAAACAAACAGGCATTCCCTAACCGGAGAAATCCGACTAATCGGGACTCGAACCCGGGACCTTGGGATTGGAGCGTTACCACGTCAGCCACTCCGCCACCGCAGCCCGTAATGCGTACAACAAAAAACGCCGCTGGCATGGTCTCACTCCGATTTCAGAATATATGGCTTTGAGGAGAATACTTTCCGGGGCTCCGCAGAGTTAACCCCAACACAGGAGGGGCGCTCTTGACATAAAAGCGAATCTGCAATGATCCGTAATATACAACCAATCGCTCATAGCTCAGGAACACGTGATTCTAGCATCCATCTGGAAGGAGCGAAAACACGCGTATCGTAATGAAGAGAAACAGCAGACACGTGTGGGGAAGTTTCTTCACTTGGGAGGAATTCATATGGCGAGAAATTCCTCCCGATGATTCACACGCCGCGAGAGACGACGGATATCCAACTTCTGCTGCAGATCGAAAACACCGCTCTAAGGGAGATCCTTCGGATTCGAGGCAACGGAATCCTCTCGTAATCTTTTTAAGCATTCAATGAGCCGGGAATGCGGGCGACGACCTAACTCATGGAATTCCGCCCGAAACAAACTAAAAAAGAACTTCGAATAAAAAGAGAATGGGGGTCTTCCGCATTCCTAGACCCAGTGACAAACTTTGGAAGGGTACTTTCAAAACCCATGTCGCTTCTGATATTTAAGGAGGCAGAGAGCGGAAGATAAAGGAATGTTTTCTCTCCCTCCGTTGCATAAACGTATGTTACTAAGAGGACATAGACTGAGTATATTTATACACTCAATCTACTTTATATGTGAAATATATTTAGGCTGAAATTAATCAAAAATAGACCCAAGGTAATACAGCATTTAATAATCATCGTGTACCATTTGCCTCATAATGCATGATATATTCTTTCGCGAAGCAAACTTAGAATTAAAATAGTATTGAAAGGATATTGCGTCTTCCCTATTACACGATACGCACAGCGAGAAAAATCAAAGAAATAGAAGCTGGGAAATTATATGTTTTTTTGTGAACGCTACATGATAATAACCGTTAAGGTAAAAGTAATTGTAGTGCACGTTCCCTCTGCTACTTGGTCCTCGGGTAAATACGTGAAGGAATATTTTTAATTAAACTATAATATTAAACGGAATCAAAAATTACTGTTGTTGAAGTCTCTTATATTTGAAAAGATACAACATCAAACTTTTGTAGTAGAAAATGTTACTGAACGATAATATTTTTTATACAAATACATCCACCGTCGTCAGATGACCATGCTAGAAATTAACACTTCATTTTTATCGAACTATGATTTATGATTTTTATGATTTTAGCTACCACAGTAAAAAGCCTGAATTAGAGTAATATCAAGAAAAATAAACAAGAAATCCTCGATAAAATAGTCATTTGAATATAAATTATATTAGATATGCTATGATTGTGTAGAGAGTTAAGTTTAAATATGTTTCGAAGATTAGACCATACTTACATTAAAAATTGCAAGAATTGCAGTTAAATCTCTTCTATACACAGAAAAAGCTTTCCGAAGCTTGTCTCTCCTACTTTAATGCATGTAGAGCCTTCTTTAAAGTTCAGTCGGTTTAAGGCTATTTTTTCAGACAGCAGCCCAAACGAAAAGGAATTATACATAGCTAGAAAGAGAAATCGATTCACAGCAATACTTCCAGCTTCCAAATAAGAAAAGTACATAAAAACTAAAGAAGTTGACGAGTACGAGAGGAAATGAAGATAAAAAATAAGAAAATTTTCCTCCAATATCAGAAATCGATGAGTTTTCAAAAGACCTACGCATTGGTCATCTTTGAGTAAGGATAAATTCCTCTATACATCAAAAGATTTATAGCGCTGAGTTACGAGGAAGAACAAGAAGCCTTATCAACGAATATCCCTGAAGATACAAAGAAAAAGTAAAACTGCAAAAAAGCAAAAACACTGACGTAGCGAAATGACTTGAAATACGCTAGCTTCTATTTTTAAAATTTCATAACACAGTACAAAAGAATAACGAAAATTTACTACGTTCAAAGAAAATGTTTTCTGATTTTCTGAGAAAATCACCTGCGCTATAGGACAACTAGAGATTATATAAATGATGCTCTCACGGAAATATTTTTATTCTTTGTTTAAATAAAAACAAGTGCACCGATAACTTCCATTAAAAATTTTAAAACCCGCACGCAAGTTAAAATAAAAAACCTTTACCTCAATCCTTTAGATTTACATTGTTTTTATTTGGGAAAAGATTCTAAAATGCCATATAAGAGAATCTATGACGTAAAGCCCGAAGCAATTGTTTATACTGATGCTCTCATGAAAACAAAAAAGAATAATATACGAAAATAATAAGAATTACGATGCGAATTCAAATTTTAACTGTAAGAGCTTCAGTGCAAAGTGCTTTAAACGTAATGAAACTGCAAAACATCGCACCCAAGTTCAAATGCCGAAACAAAGAAAATATCAAATTAGAATTGCATAAAGTTGCAAAAAATTTCTATCATACCGGCATTTCTGATCGATTATAATGGGGTGTCTATTTATAAAATATTTTCGAAAATATCACATTTCGATCTCGAAAATCAGCGAAGACACATTGTACATTATCAGATAGAAAAACTCAGTCTATCTTAAGGAATCCCGATGACTGTAAGCCGGTTAGTACATTCTGACGCATATAGGTCACGCGAACGATAAGACAAATAGCTCTGAAAATCACAAATCAAACAAAGCTAAGATTAATTAGCATTTTGTCATCGAGGCGACCTATGCAAAAACTTTGCTCGCAAAATTGGCTTCGCGTCATAAGCTTCTGAGAATTTTTGCATCACACGAGAATTGCGCTTAAAAGCTATAAAAGTCAAACACGAAAGGGACAATGAAAAATAACAATAAACGATTAGTTGATGTAAGATGGAAGTCAATGGGTACCGAGCACTTCAAATATTTCTCTATCAGACTCTCAATTTTTTTATAATTATAGGCAACTAATTCTGAGGATACTCCTTTCTCTACTTGATTCCTCTTCCTTTAAAATGAAAGTTTTCATAATCTTATGGCCTGATTTATTACAGTAGAAATTATACATAATATAGCATGCTTTAAATAAAATTAATACGTCCAAGCGTTACTTCATGGAACACACACATTGAAAGCAAGAATACTAAGTAATTTCCACAGAAGATATTTATTCGGCTTGTTTCGTCAACGAGTTGACATCTTTAGGAGGCTGAAAACCTGTCAACTCGTTGACGAATCTAGTAAAATAAATATCTGCTATGGGCATTACTATATATTCTTTTTTACAGTATTTTCAAGCTTTTGTTAGTGAAATTCGCATGACGTATTATTTCGAGTTCATAATTAGGATTTTTTCTATTCTCACTCTATTTATCGCTTATTTTAATACTTTAACGTATCTCTACGGTAAATTATTAAGAAAACATAAACATTCCGTAATCATTTCCTGACTAGATAATCCTCAATGACAGAACACAGAACTTTTTTTCTGCATGAAAGAAACACACAAAACTTTAAGAATCAAAGTCCTGAGAATAAGATTTGATTTGGATGACACACAAACTACGAAGGAACATTACGGCCGATGTGTAACCCAAAAAGTATTCTAAATCATAAAAAACGTCCAGCAATGAAAATCTACTTTATCTTATACGTGTCCATCCAATACACGTCTGAATCATCCATGAGTCGGTTCACTGTTTCCGAATAGAGGAATTCGGTCTTAGTTAATGTTGTGACGGCGACTCGGTCGCGACCTTATAAAAAACTCGTTATATTTATAGAAGATAGGGACTCTAACTAAGAATAATCCGAAAAGAATTCACTCCCCTCGAGCTAATATAACCAATCTTTCTTTAAATTTCGAGTGCCAAAAACGTTTTTAACTTCAGAATAACCGAATCATTTTGGGCAAACTCAATGACGATGATCACTAAAATAAGTAATGACTGATATTCGCTGATTCACAGTCATGGAAAGAACACTAAATTAAACATGTCTCTCTCGACACTTTATTTGCCATGCTCGGGGTTTCCTGCTAATTTATGCCTCGCAAATGCAATTATTAGTTTTGCCTTTTTCTCTTCCAATAAAAAACATTTACGAAAACCGAAGGATATGCAATGTAAGCAGCTATGGTGATAGAATACGAGGTAGAAGGACGAAGACCAGACCGCCACATCACTCTTAAATTTCATCGAAATCCCTTAATTCTGGGAATCAATTGCGCAAACGCGATCATTGAGGTTGTTTATTTTACATAATAAGCGAATATAGATGGTGACGATCGACCCTCCCCCCTTTTTCTGATGAATTTGCAGTAGTAACAATTTGTCTAGGATATGACGAGTTTGAATTAAATTCTGATGGCTATGTTTTCCTTCGATTATTACACATCTATTGCTTTTATCGCGAAATAATGGCGTTCCAAAGTTTTATTAGAGATGATTTTGGAAGGTAATTGTCTTAAATCGTACCCCTTTTGTCAGTTTTCTAAATCCGCCCTTGGTTTACAAATATACTGAGGGTAACCAGAGCAAATAAAACTTATTTTATATTTAAGGCGATTGTACGTTAGATTAAATAGCGTGAATATATTGATATATCTCGACTGCGTAAAGTATAAATGAATAACGTAGCGTATTAACGTACTGTCCAAATCAGCATTAATTATTACAAGCATTTCATTCACTAATGCATAGTTTACAGTGTTTTTGCAACGTTGACATCTAATTCTAAGTGATCCTTCAGTAATACTAACCTCAAGTGATTTTCGTATACATAGTTTCCTGCACATCTTTAAGCTTGTACATACTATCAGTAGGTTTGCATAGGTTTTTCTCACCCCCCTTCTCTGTGGGTGTTTTCCTGCTGTGGTGATTTTATTCCTAAGTTACTACTTAGGTTTTTTACATCTACAAATTCTTCTTAAGTTTTCCTCTCTATTTCTATTTCCAAATTTATTCACGTTTTTATTAATAACATTGAAGACAGGTTAGATGGAAGAAAAGACTTTTAGTCACAATCTCGCCTTAATAATAAATCTCGTCTTAATACTACGTCAAACGACAGCGGGAAACTTAAAATAATAATCACAAGGTGAGATTACTTCAGAGATAAGCGTATAGAGCCGCCATAATTAAACAACGATAAATGCAGATTGATTATCCCGGAAGTAAAAGAATAACAATAAGATACGAAAGGAAAGGGCGATGGTAACATTCCCTTCTGGAATATCCTAGCTCTTCGATTCACTTGGCTCCTTTATGCAACGGGCTGTTGCATGTAGCTACTGCGATCTGAAAACGGCCACATAACTTTTTCCGCCGCTCGGAGGATAAACAAATCCTTAGTAAGTCTCGCCACTATCAGTGCGCAACACGTCAACTGTGAGCAACAGCGTCTATATAGGCAGGAAAATAAAACCGTGTTTACTTTTCCCGACCTTCATTCTCGTTGGTTACGAAACAAGCTGGGAAAAGGGGGTGAAAGCGGTGATCCCCAATTAGGCCTTCCATCGTTCCTCCTCCGATGATCTTAGTCTACAATAAAGAACCTCTCCCCAACAACTTCACAACATCACTGAATTCGAAAAAAATCGATCAAAAACGTCGATAATGCCGTATCGGTGTACCGACTATGGGGGAGTCCAACACACGGGCCAATGGCAAATGCTTTCCTTTAAGTTACCTTACCTTTTTCTAACCAAAAGAGGGATCACTGCCTTGGGGAAAAGCATAAATAGGCTGGGGTTATCCTTGCAAGCGAAACTATGCACTCACTTTATATATTAACGCAACAGAACAATTGAAGTGTCCACAATTCACACCAAAGTACGTTTTCTGTAACCCGCGAAATTTTTTCAGTGGTTAATACAGCCCATAGAAAGTTTCAGCTTGGAAAACCCTAATGTACAGATTGAAATTCACTCTATGACACTTCATATTCATATTGCAGATCTGATATGTGATAAATAAATAAAGCATCATAGCAAAAGACATTTATGTGGCCTTGATGCATTGATTAGCCACGAAATAAAATAACGGTTGCTAGTACCTAAATGAGAGGATAACTTTGGTTCGGTAAGAACGGCTTACCACAAGGAGAAAGTGACCAGCTTCATGAGCACATAAAGAATTTTAGGAACAAATAAATGGATCGAATGAATCCCTTCAAGCTTTCAATTCATCGCTTTCGCATTAATTATTCTCTTTCGACATTCTCAAGGAAAAAATGAGCATATTCGCCAAAAATATTAACATTTATTTTAGCTATTTCTACAGATAGTGACTACATCATAATTCATCATTTTGTATAGATGCCACGTCGAAACGATATTGCCGTAAAAGGGAACTACGAAGAAAGACGAAAGACGACCGAAGATAACTGTCACAGACAGAAGAAAGATATTT
The DNA here is from genome assembly GCA_000376725.2 of Ladona fulva. Classification (NCBI taxonomy): domain Eukaryota; kingdom Metazoa; phylum Arthropoda; class Insecta; order Odonata; family Libellulidae; genus Ladona; species Ladona fulva. Next base: position 1,240,413 of record KZ308134.1, on the reverse strand, counting down.
CTTAGAGACAGTAGAATGACATATGTAAAAATGTAATTCAAAATCTGAGCCGGGAAAGTTGAATTAATGATAACATGGATTTAGATATACTTATAAAAAACAACTGATAATTTTTTTCCCGATCTTGAAGCATAAATAGCAAATACATAAATTCATATCGAGATTTCTTGTGATATATGAGCAATTGGTTCTTATCTAGAGGTATGAGAGAAAGGGAAATCTCCACTTCACTAGCCGAAAATTAATAACTTTTCAAGTAATATTGTACGTATCCGACCATACAGAAAATACGAAAGGTCGCGCAGTGACTAAGCGGATACCCAACTTCCAATGTCCGTTTGTCATAGCGATGCTTTACCACATCCTTCACGATAACGGTGGTCTTCGTGGTGAACACGCAACTCCAAGAATGATAAAAATTAGTCAACGGGATCCAATTTGAGGGAAACGAAAGGAAAGACACACTTGAATTGCGCCAGTCACCGAGTATTTTTAAACCTGTTAATCCAAAACTGCTGAACAACGATATTTAATATTGCGAATCGGTCGGCTGAGAACGAACGGATCTTCCACAACTTCTTTGGAAATAACTTTCAACGAAGAAGGAGCAAACATTTCGAAGGTTTCTCAGGCACGGAATTATAACGCCAAATTCGATAAAATAGTTCAAATCTTGTTCTTACCCTAATCAATCAATCTATAATAAGCAAAATCCACTTATCGTCCACTATTCGTCATCCACTATTCGTACACAGTTTAAGCTAGGTCTGGGTTTCGTTAAGAACCTTTGCAACTCTTTCTTCCAATAAAATCCACGATCATTTCCATGCACATAAATTCGAAACGAGTTACTCCTTGCATTTCATAACAATCCAAGGACATTTGCAATTAATGCAATTACTAACAGTAGGCATGTTGGAAAAACTAAAAAAAACTTTCCTTATCTATTAAAATTATGAACTACAACTAAACTTCACAGACTGAAAACATCAGCAGTCCTTTAGGAGATATCTATGCATTATTATATATTATGATAATTTTAGTCAGTAGCAAGTTCTAGTATCTTATTCGTGGAATCAGTCAGACTTGAAATATAGTTTGAACACGAAATTGAAAGACTTTTACGCTATCTAGAATTTTTTATTTACCAACGATTATGACGATTAAACATCAAAACTGATGAAGGTGACGCTAAATTTTGTAGAGAAAAGTGAAAATATTTTCATTTATTTACGAACTTCTACGACTTCTCGGCCAACTACATAGATTTTGCACATATATAATCATAGCTCACCGGCCACGGTGATGGAGTGATTAGCGTCCTAATAAGCTAGCGCTCCAACCCCAAGGTACCGGGTTCGAATCCCGGTTAGTCGGATTTTTCCTGTTAGAGAGTGGTCGTGTGTGTTCGTCCCTCGTTATTATTTGTAATGTTTACTAAAGTGGATGTAATTGGGATTAGCTTCCTGTATCCATTATAGAAGTTATTATTATCATTATGATACGGTTTCGCTAGAAGCCATTCGCCCAATTTTCCTCCTTTTATTTCGAAATTTATCGAAATTTAGAAAAATTATACCATTCCTGGAAATACAAAATAATGCGCTGCAGTAAGAAAATATGCGGTTACGATTCCGGACTCACATTTTCCTCGAAGAGCAAGCATCTCCTACGATAGGAGATAGAAAAAATATCTGACTGCGAGAAACTTGATTATAAATATCGCTTTGGACAAGGAAAAAGATTTTATTTCCTCAAACCTACTAACTTTATCTAACGAAGCTCTATAGAAACATATTTCTTTCTTGAGCAGGAATGATAATAATCAGACAGACGTTCGTAGGAGAGAATGAACGATAATGCTGAGACGGAGTCTCAAGAGGGAAGGTTGCAATGAGGGAATAGCGATTGACCCGGCAGATACTTGGACAGAAGCAAAGATTCAAAGAGCGTTCGATGCGGTGATGAGGGAAAAACCGTCTTCGCCGAGTCTTCATCAAAGTTTGTTTTCTCTGCGGTAAAAACTGGCGGACAGTATAACGAAGGTATAGAGGGAGCATTATGACATGCGCCCCAATTGAGTCTCGCTAACGGTAACGGTAGAATTGCGAAATCCCAGCGTGTGCTAGATCTGTGTGTCGATGACAGCCCTTTTAAAGTGTAGCAAAACCTACATAGGCAAATGTATGAGGAAAAACTGGATGGAGTATCATCGTATCCTACGAAATTAATCTGGTTGACTTCACCAATGTATAATACTCGATATGTCAGTCAATTTTTAGCTGGAGACAAAATGTAAGTATTAATTCATTGAAACTTATTTTATATTTTCTCGTCTTAGGATTATTTTCTATCTATTTTATTATAGATTATTTTCTCGTCTTAAGTATTCCAGCAAATTTTAACTATGAATTTTAAAATTTGAAACCTTTACTGTGTTTAATGTACAAGGGGAGAAAATTAACGGTTCCGCTGTAAACTTACTGGCATACACAGGTATTAAGAGAACAAACTAGAGTCAATCAAAGAAATAAGAAGTTTGAAACAAGAAATTTTAGTATTACTACAAGAATAATTCTAAAATTTCGGTTTTCCACTAAATACCTTTTTATAGCCGCGTGTGTAATCTAATATCACTGTATATTGCTATTATTTACTTAATATTTTTTTATGACTGGGCGGCAGAATCTACTCCCCGGATAACCACGTGGGTAGCGCGTTCGCCTTTGTTGAAATCTACTCCGAGTTCGATTCCAAATCTATACGTGCGGAATTACTTCAGGTGTTTAAAATCACTTTTAACAATACTAATGCACGGCAACGTAAGTCGTCATACGGCTCTATATAGGTAAATGATTTAGAAGGAGAGTTCAACAGAATGCATACAAATTTCAAGATTGATACATTTTCATTTCAAATGAGGCTTCCAAGGTCTCTGCGGACACCTGATCTATAGTAGATAGTGATTTAATATGATTGATAAAATTTAGAACTAATTGACTACAAGATCAGAGGACTTAGGGGGTAAAAACGCCAAGAATATTGTAGGTAACACACCAACGTTGACTCATTTGATGCCATTCCCTCTTTCTTCCATATGAAATTTGCTGTCTTCTATAATAAAACCCTTTCTACACTAGAAATTTCAAAGAACGGAATAGTAAAATTCTTATTCGTTTCCCTCTCCACAACCATTCGAGGAAAATTCGCACAGGGAAATTAAAATGGCTTAAGTACAAGGATACAAAGACGACAAATTGTATGAGAAAAAACCCAGTATCGCTAATGAAAGGCTTTCCGTCGGATATGACGTTTCAGGCGTGTTCTGTATCATATGGGCACAATTATAAGATAGCCATATCAAAGGGAAATAACTGGAAGGGATACATGAGATTCCCAACCAACTAGAACACAGAGAAAAGCACTCCCATAAGGTAGGGTGGATACCCTCAAAGACAAACTGGCTAGCAGACGACTTCACTCTGGATACTGACGAATGAAAACTCTAGTTTCATTAACGAATTCCATACTTATTTAGACGTTCGTGTTTTAAAGAATCTGCATAATATCGTGCGTAATATCTGCGTATCGCACAAGGGTTGAGAAAGGCCATGATTTCCCTTTCTAAATCTGTATTAAGATCTGCGTTCGATTGAGTCCTCACAATGAAACTGACTAATTTAAATAAATGAACTGGAAGTAAATTCAATATTAATAATAACGTATTTTCAAATAATGTTTATGTAATTAAAGATTGTCAAATTTAACAAAACTTTATAAACTATTCTTTCAATTGATTTTAATTTGAATTTCTTCAATGACGTGTGAATTAAATTACACTTTAATAAACTTCGATAAAATTTTCAAAATTTAATTAAACTTACTTGAAATTTTTCGTTCAAGTTCATGAAAATGTTTATCCACTCTACACCCAAATGGGAAGACAAACAGCAACCAGAACATTAGTACCGTTCGTAATCTTCTGAAGCCGTTTAAAATCTCTCTTCTCTAACGACACAACAATGGTAATTACGGAGATCCAAAGGAAATATAAAAATGTGCTTAGTTCGCAAAGGCACTCGACTGCTTATCTGTCAACGTCTTGAGATTAATGTCCATTTCAAACGGTGACAAAACCGCCGTGCAAGATATGTGCTGTAATACGTAGTGATAACGTGGCGACGATTCCTTAAACGAGCGGAGTTATTACTGGCACGGCTGGATATTTGAAAAACAAACTACGACAAAGTCTATTTTAACGGTAGATGCATGAAAATTCTGATTAGAGGCAAAGCTATTTGTTGTATTCCCACCTATATTATTCCATACATGAGTTTGCATACAGTTTTCTACATGTTATAACGTATATTAAATTCCATATTTAAACTACATCACGGAAGCATCGGATACCTCTCATGGATGGATGTTTAATGCGCAGAATTACAATGACAGCAATGAATGTACGAATTGGAGAAAATTTTGACCAAAATTGAGGGGAAAGTGCTAGGTTTGGAGTACCAGAGTGCCGGTCACCACAGGGTTATTTATTTGAGGATAAATTCCAACGCAATAGCAGGAAAAAGTGTAGTCTTAAAGAAATTTGGGGCTTCGTTATGATTTTGTTAGCGATGGTGTTTGTTTTTTTAAGAAATACGGGACTATTTGTTTTTAATTCACTTTCATTTCATGCACTTTCCTTCGCTATCAAAAATTTTGATGGCATATAGGTTGAGAGTTGGATATTTCAGAGAAATCGAAAGTCATGTCACGAGTATACGACAAAATACATTGAATAACGAATTCCTCTGTTATATTTCGTTTTATGAGCTTAGGAAAATACCTCGAGTGGAAAAGCTTTTGAGAATATGACGAAATATTTTTTCTGCGTAAATCCATCTCACCTAAACCAATTAATAATGCCAAAAAATATTGCACTACAGAAATAACACTGCGCAAATCAAGTTAGTAGCTGAAACATTATAATGTGGCCAATCCATTACTCCAATTTCTTGTGAAAATACTTCTTCTTGAAATTATCGACATGAATTCAATTAGCAAAATAATTAAATTTAATATTTATAGGTTTTATTCGTTATTGACTACGAATCGAATTGACCTTGGCTAATTGATCGATCAATCATGGAAGTAAGAGAAAACAAACGCCGACGTTCTTCATAATAAGGTGAGGCACGGTTATCATTCTATCAACAACCAAAGGTGAATGTTACCCAGTAAAATTACTCCTCGGCTCATACAATGTTAATGAAAACGCAACTGAATAAGCTCTGATTACATTTCGCTCCTTATATGGAATAAATACAGGAAAATCCCTCTCCCAGCTTGCACGTGCTTGTCAACAATTTGCGTACGTAAACATCACGGAGGAATCGGCGTATTTTACTTGCAAATGGAAAAGATGAGAGCTATTCTATTCAAAGTTTTCATGACCAAGGTGAACAGAGTGAAGATTATTTTAATGTAAATCCTTCTTCTACCAGCAATCTGATAAGCACAAGGACGGTTCGGAGTAAACAATTGGACATAGAATTGACTTCATAAGGGCTTATTAAGGACAGATACTTGTTACATACTGAATTAAATTATAGATTCTCCGTACTGAAATATCTCCACCATAACAAGATATAGACGTAAGGAGGGGGAAACACATGAAAAATCGAACCAGTAGATTATAACATTAACATTTTCTTATACAAATTAAAGAAATTGAAGACTAAAGAAAATGAAAATTTACTTCCTCCGCTCAAACTGAATATATTTTATTCAAATGATAACTTCACAACCAAATGAAACTCGTGGAAATTTAAGTTATTCACCGATGCTATCTCATTTGTTCCTGCTACCATATCTTGACGATTGGACTCTCATTCGTATTTTAAACCAGGACAGAAAAAAGTGCATCGATAACCTGTCGCTTTTAACTCAGTCTTGTTCATGGCTGCAATGATATGACAGTTGCCGAGGTATTACTGGCGCTGAAAGATTGAATTTCATGGCATTTAATGGCATATATTTCGGTCACTACTCACTGAATGCAAAGAAAGCGTATTTACAGGGTCATGGTCCTTCACTTAGTCGCATGTTAGACTTGTTTTCGGGATACCATTCTTTGTGGGAAAAGCAACAGCAAAGAACATCAGTCCACATATCATTTCACCTCCAATGCCCACGTAAATACACCCGAATTAGTGTGAAACATAGTTTTCAATAAGGAGTGACCAAAATGAAAGCCATAATTCAGCATTACTCATACCTCTGTAGGTTCCACATAATCACATTCATGAAGAAGACTAAAATATATTTTCCCACGGTTATTAAAGTCGGTTCGCCAAGACTCTTAATCCAAATCCTCCGTTTTTAACAGTTGACACCGAATTCATCACACAATCTCCGAATTTACCAAGTAGATTTCTAAACGAAAAAAATCAATGAATACAACCTGTATAAATATAAAATAGTGTTACGTACACAATACCATTAATAAATCTATGAAAATATACTTCAAATAAAAAGAACAGCGTCAATTAGATCCACTTTCATCGATGCCCCCCAATCTATTAAGTGGCTCGGAGTCTGTTGGTTTTATCCAACTCCGACAGCTTACAAAATCGGTTCCGACTCGACATCCCAGGGGGGTTATTACGCAAATTCAAAACAAGATTCGCAATCGAATTCGAAACCCTATCCGAAGTCCCTTGAATGCGCGCTTCTGTGCGACTTCGGGAGAAATTGCTTAGGTGGTCGCACGGATAGCGTATCCCTTCGAATGGGACGTCAATTCGAATTAGGCAGCCGAATTTGAAGCCGAAGGTAATAATACGGCGCTCTGGATTTTCCTTTACCAAGCATCAAAATACATTCCATTCATACAAATACTGCTGCGGGAACCTATATCTCAGAAAAACACAATTAGGGCCGAAAGTGGCTGTACCCGTCCGAGAAAATCCCACACGTCGCCAAACTCGGCATGACTGGAACTGTATATCGCATGCTAACAACCAATTTCTCCCATTTCTCGTCTCTTAATTTTTCCCTGAAAGAAAATCCTCGCGTAATCGGATAAATGCGGCTTATAAAACACCCATTACCTCCCCGGATCCCTCCTGCCCGCGACCAGCCAGGCATACATCGTAATGAGGAAACGTTACTCCGGAGCAAGTGCCTCGCGTGTTCCGAACACCGGAGCGGACGCGATTGACCGAGCGTTGCACATTCGGACTCGCTCGTGGAAACCGTTCCCCTTTGATTACTTTTTTGAAAACGCCGTTTCCTCTATCCCTTCCCCCTCCCGTTTCCTCCGCAGCACTCCCGCGCAATTCCTTATTAAAATCCCTAAAAAACGAAGCCACTTCCGTCGGATAAATGAAATAACGATGTAAAAATTCCCGCGAACTCGACCCCTTTCGCCCCTATTCCGTCTCGATCTGCTCTTTTTTCCTTATTTGGGGTAATCCGCACAGGAAGAGGAGGAATGTGAACGAGAATGCAACCGTTAACGAATAAAGGACAGTGATTGACAGTGAAGATCGTTCTATTCCATCCTTATCGGTAAGTAGCATATCTAACGCGTAAAAAAATCTTATGTCTTTCGATTGATTTTAATTGTTCTATTTTTATTTCTGATTTATTATTGAATATCAATATGAGAGGACTTGAAAGAACTGTACTTCATGTAAAAAGAATGGAATAGAATAGCCTCTAGATGAATAACATCAATAATCTAATGGTCAGTCTGAGCTGAAAGCGGTAGGAAATCTTCCAGATAAAATAAGGAACTACCGCGCATGAAATTAATTAACGGAGAAATTTCATGAACATTTTATCAAATTCCCTTGTTGGGGGGTTTTCGCTTATCCAATAAACAGGGTGCCGAAAGCCCAAAAAAATATTATTGAACGAAGAAATAATTGTTAAAACGTCGGAAGTTGCCAAATACGATCGACAGTCATTGAAAAATTAATGCGCTTAAACACAATTTATCACAACTTATCGATGAGCTAATCGTAGCGGACCAAATCGTAGCGGACCAAAGTTCCGGCTGCGAGAAGCAGTATTACTGTATATGAAACACGGCACATAAACACCAAATTGAACAGAATTTAAAAAAACGGCAATATCAAATGGTGAACATAGCACGATAACATCATAACGTCGACGAACAATAACTTTAACTTTCGAAGCAAATTTTCTCATATTTAATAAACTAGCGAGTGAGGTTAGCTCCAGCTCATCCGATTACTTTCTCTGGGATTCAGACACAAACAAAACATCGATGGGCAAACCGGAAAGGTAACTCTTTCTTTTGGGAGGAGAAGACAAAAATATATTCGAAGGGCGTGCACTCAAAATTCCCAAAAGAACCATCAATCAAAGGAAAGGTATTCCATTAAATATGATAGCCTTATGAACACATCGAGTAAAAGAAACTCGGCTTTTCGTGAAAGCCTCTACTTTTAACGTAACTTCCAAAGAGGACGTAAGCATCTAAAAAGACCACTATAACTAAACTTGTATATATTCCAAACCACTCACTCTTAAATACCTCTACTTTTAAAATTACATTTGAATTGTTTTAAATTGAATAAATTTTAACTTGCAATAGTATTACTTTCAGTAAAAAAAGACATTCATTCATTCATTCATTCATACTGTAAATTAATTGTGTAATTTCTGAAGTTATGCTCCATTTATAGCAGGGAGTTTAAGCTATTTCTTTTTACAACTACTTTTAGACATGTTTCATTCTGAGTTCAGCAACTTTTTAGTTACTTAACAGATTCAATTTAGTGACGTTTGCAAAAATAAATATATGTGCATGATTTCAGTTAGGGGTCTCGGAAGGAGACAAGATACACAAAACAGAAATGAGGGTCATCTCCCGGATCTGGGAGCATGACGTCACAGACAGCCGTAATTTCTCCTCTCAGCGGTCTTTCCCAGAGACTGATGCACGGAAATTCATCTTACGTCATGAAGTTCCGAAAATGCGCAAATTGGAAATTCAGCAGACGAACATTCGTCCGTTATCGCAAGTCTGACAGAGAGAAGGTATCGAAATGAAAGAGAAATGGGAATGGGTGAGTTTCCTTGATATAGCATAGGGGGAAAAGGCACATACCAAATTTTTGTATATGCTAAAAGTCTAATATTAACGCTTCCAAACACAACCTCCATCGGTAGGTTTAACAAAATACCGCCAATAAAATTTAATTTGCATCCTAGAAGCAAAGCTAACAGACGCAAGGATAATTTACTGATACCAACACTGAAATAATGAGCAGATGAGCTTGTTTCATAACTCAGTGGCTAGGAAAATCATGGCAACAAATCCTAATGACATTTTGAATAAATCTAGCTCTAGGAGAAATCGATGACTTCCACATAACTTAACTTTACAGGGAACTATAAGCTAAGTCGAATAGTAACGACTTGTTGCTTTTTCCTATGGGTATTAGGTAAGCCAACGAGACCGCAGGTTAGATTAGATGGTATTATTACAATCCCGCCACACGCCACTGGTGGCTTGCATGGCACAAAGGCAAATGTAAAGAAAAATTATTCACATTCTAACTCAACGGTCGTTTACCTTAAGATGAGACTTCAATGCAATATCGCTAAACTATCGTGTAAAGGGTAGTCTTATGATAGTTACAAATGGAAGGTACTCATAAAATGTGAACGTTTTTGAGTGAAGTTTTGAATGAATCCAACGTTGTTGGATTTCATTCAAAACTTTCTTTAGCAGAATTATGTACATGGCGACCGAAATGACAATTATCTCCATAGTTTTCTACTTTTAAAATCAGCCTTAACAATCTTAGACGTAAGATTTAAAAACCTGCGAATTTTTCAAAGAATAAACTAATTGGTGAGAATAATTACCTGAGATGATTGATAAAGGGTAGTAATTCGTATGTCTAAACTCATGCCGGTAAGACGACAAGAACAGAGACGATGATCTAAAAATAAGTATCAGCTTATTCCGGAAAAAACTATTACCAAGCATTAGGAAGAATATTGGAACAATAAACTCCCCACCTTCGCTGGGCGCTTGGCTTATCAACAGAAATAATCGCGCGATCATCCTCCAGCACTATCTCCGCTCGCAGGCTAAAGAGTCAATTAAGGCGGGCAACTTAATCCATGTCCGGGCACTAAAACGCTTAATACCGTTACAATGGCGAGGAGAGGATTCACTGTAGGGCTTCCGCAAAATCGGAATTAATTAGACTGATTGCGTACGGAAGGGATACTACACTGGTAGAGACCGAAACTCTTCTCCTGAATCCGCTACGAGAAATGGGTGATACACTGTTTAGAGAAGCATCAACGGTCTCAAAAAAACCTTCCTTTCATTCTAGGAAGAAATAATAATTCGGGCAAGAAAAGAGCGTGAGAGAGAGTCGTAAATGAATGGTTTCGTGAGGGCCCTGTGTGAACCAAACGAATAAAGGATTTCCCATTATATGGCACGGGAGATTTTTCGACTGACTTCACCAAGGTTGAGGAATGCAGAGTAGGTGGAAAACAGAAACACCGCGCTACTTCTCCGGAGGGAATTGATATGAAAGTAAAACTGCATGAAGGTGAAAAACAAGTGTACTCATCGCATAGAGTACCGTATTTACATAATCTGACAAACATACATAAGACACATACTTCCGCTGTCCACAGATGGTTTTTGGAGAGGTTTTCCTCCCGTCTTTGAGCGAGTGCCGGACAGATCTCATTATTTTTTTTACTTCCCCTTGACCGTTGCTGGTCCACCGACGATATTGCAACGTTTTACCATTAAATAAATAAACAAAGCTATTATACGGCACCAAGAGCTGCGATAAAATAAACTATCGAAAAAGATTAACATCCAATCGTTACTATTCAATTACTATTACTGATTACTATTCAATCGTTTAAGCGAATTTTAATTCTGGTTAAAAACTTAAACTCGCCATGGCCTACTTCTTCGTAAGTGTTACGAAATATGCTGAAATAAAATAAGAAATGTATGTAACGCGATGTTATCTGTGAAACCGAAGTCTTAAATATTCCATTTAAGGCTATTTCAATGAAAAAGGCATCTGTTCGTATTACTAATTGACAATTTCTGTTCGCGTACGTATCATATTTTCCAAACGACGACAAAGTTTACTTCACTTTTATTTTTCGTAATATGTCATTGAACTAACAGGTTAAATATCAAGAAAAATTTTAATTTTCATCTTCATTAATGTGTAAATGGATGAAACTTATTCCGGCATAGAAAAAACCCGTCGAATTTGGATAATTGACCAATTGATTTATAAATATGGGATAGAGTTCGAATAAAAAATACCCATTACTCCACGTTATCTTAGAATGTGTTGCTGCGAAGCAGGGGAGACAAATCCGCGGCCCTTTCACACACACCTTGCGACCCAGTTGCTAATTCTTCCCTGAAAGTTTCCTTCATATTTCTACCTTAAGGCTGGTAGGCCGAGGAAGGAAAAATTGCATTTACCTGGAAGCTAAGATATAAAATGAAAAACAACGATCATTTTCAACTTCAATGGGATGAGACAATTTAAATGACGATTTTAAAAATTTTGCAAGCATGAGCGAGACGGCGAGGTACGTTTTCAGCGGCCTGCGAAACTTTTGTAGAAACTATAGCAATCCAATGCAGGTCAGACGTTGGCACTCCTATCAAAAAAATATACGTTCGAGGTAGCGTAACTAGTTTACGACTCCGGCTTAAAAAATTAACGATTCTCCGCAATCTCCTACAACAGAAAAGATTAGCTACTATTTCATTACAGAAGGAACATCATATCTTCTTTGCTAAATAATAATCCATCACAAAAACAATATGCGCAATCTTCCCGAGCTTCGAAAGCAAAATCTGGAGGAATGAGTGATACTAGTACAAACATCTCCGCACCTGATAAAAATTCGTGACGTTTCCATTAGGAAAAAAAACAGCAACCGTCGGTGCTTGGGAAGATGATGGAGCTTTGAACGATAAATACACCTTCCATCTAAGGCATTTCGGGCTCCGTGTTTGTCGGCTTTGACGAGAGGTATGAATCGACCACGTTACCATACACACCCTCCACTTCCGACAGATACATACATCTTGACATCATCAAATATGATAGTCAAAGTTAAGTAAGTATTTTGAGTAGGATGGTAAGAATAAAATTATAATTACGCTTTCCCACAAGTGTATTTTAAACGCGTTACCGGTTTCGGCACAGATCGACCATCATCAGGTGAGGTCGATCACAAACAAGAAGGCTTATATGGGGAAAAAAGTGATATTTGCTGGTTTTTAGTGTTTTTCCCCTATGCCTTCTTGTTTGTCATTTCCTCACCTGATAATGGCTGATCTGTGCCAAAACTGGACGTTTAGGTTTAATTGTTCATTGATTGTTAATTTCCTCATGAAGCTAGTATTATACTTTTCATTGTATTAATTTGATGTTCTTTATTACGTTATATACCCTGCGCTTTCGCGGGTTTTTTCGTCCTTCCTTTTTGCTGGTGTTTTCCTACACAATGGGGTTTTTTGTCTTCTTCAACCTTCATTGAGAATAGTTATACACACATACCATGCCTTCTTATGCTTTTGTTGTTTCCTATCTGCCATAACTGGTTATTAAGTTTCACTTATCACAATTATTGACAGTTGAGGTTAAGTGGAAGAGGCCAAATTGGCCTTAATTAAGAGTTAATTCATTCATTTATTATTTTGGACAGAATTACCTTCGTTATCCGATGAATCACGGGAATAAAATAATTGTAGTAATTTTTTTAACATTTTTCAATCAGCAGTTCCCGCATACGAATCGTATAACGCAAATTGTAATAAATTACTAGCGAAAATTAAGTCATACTGGTAAACACTGCTGGTTTTATCGTGATATCACGTTCAATGGTATACTATAAGTAATTTTTCAGCTAATCACAGCAAGTTTCAACTCGAGATAACCCTGAATAACAGTCACAAGAAATTGAAGTTCTCATATAGTTTTCAACTTTTTTATCCATCCGAGAAATAAACTCAATGCTGATGGCAATTAAAATAGCGAAGTAATAACAGCGAAAAAATATGATACAGATTCGTATTTTAATAGTAGATCATGATTTGCGCTTCGATACCAGGTAAAACAATGATGAATAGCCCATCATTTCGCATTATTTTGCAAACAGGTCAGACTAATTAACTTAAATGTAGCCATAAGTAGCCATTTTTATCCCTTGAAATATTGTATACAACTGTAAATCTTGATACATTGTTCTTCCGCACTATAAAATAACAGTGTGAAAATCTCTTGAAATCCGTTTCGCACAGTTTGCAAACCATGAAAAATTGCAAGGAACCACTTCTCATGCTTTCAGACCACATTATTGCGATGACTCACTGGCTAACTTTGGTAACGCGAATTGTTTTGGTAAAACCGAGACAACAAAGAGACTACCCTCGCAAAAAAGCCCTCCTCCTCTTCCAGCAGTAATTAAAACGCACCGCTAGCGGTGACAAGACACCGTTGTTTGAAAGAGCAACTGAGTCGCTGAAAGAATACGGATCCCTTTCTTACCGACAGAATGAACACTGACCTATAGGAAGATGCCCTCATTTCAAATACTGTTTCGACTGACAACTGGAAAGATATACTCTGTGTATGCAATTCTCTACCTCACTCTATAAAAAATAACCAAAACTTAGCCTCCCGATTGAATGTTACTAATTTGTCCTCAAATAACTTCTATAAAACGCAATAATACCTCTGAAGAAACACATTGAAATTTTCTTCTTTACAGACAGAACTGCGGTTAATTCCAATTGCTTTCTACAAAAAATCTTGCGACCCTAACACAGAGCTGGGGAACCTGCGTCCTTTTCTTCTATTCTTGAAAGCACTCAGTATGTAAAGATAGAATAAAAAGGATAGGGTAGTGATAAATTCGTTTTCCTTCCCGCGATTTCGATACTGAACTATTTGATATCTATGATACAGACGACCCGAGTGCGGCCTCATGGTTTCGTATGCGGCATAACGACTTCGAACGAATGAAACCTTTATTTTCCAATGAGGAAAGGTTCACCGCCCTTGCAATCATTCGATGTTGCAGAGAATATTTCGAAATTACCTAAATACGTATGACGGTAAGTGATACGAAATCTCGATGTATATTCGCTTGATATGCTTCAAATATAAACAGCCCTTCACCATGACATTGCATCTAGAAGATTGTGAATAAAACATTTTTGAATTACACGAAAAGGTTTCAGATAAATCTTGTGGTGCAGGCAAGGAGCTTTCTCGGAAAATCCGAAAATTAGAGCAAAAATGCGCGTAATCGGGACAAACTTAACAGATCTGATTGGCGATACGTCATTCCTTTTTAGATATCACATCACAAGGATTACACGTAAGAGGCAACCGATGGAAAAGCTCGAGCACCACAGCAATGCCCATTGTGAAGCCATAGAGAAATCATAAGACACAACCCTATACAAAATTCTTATTTCCGGAATACGCCTCATAGTATCTCAACATCATTCCACCGAGAGACTGCAGGATTATTCTGACCAAATGTACTTTTCGGTTAAAGAAACCGCGAGAAGCATATACAATAAGTGCAGCTTTATGGAACAAAGAATAATACTTTTTTAATGCCAATTAAACAAATTTCGTTGAATGATAATGTATGCTTGAGTGTCACACGTAGACTTGTTAATAAATATGACAAAATATTCTTTCCTTGAAAACGTTTCCTGAAGGAAGTGAACTAAACGTTCGTTCGCCGTTTGGAAACATATCGCTTGGGTTTAAATGAAATCATACTGAATCATTCCTTTACCCAGGATGCAAAATTTTACGATAACACCCTTTTGCAAAATCCCTCAATACGACAACAACCACAGTGATGTGTAGGGAACTAAGTGAAGTAAGCGAAACAGGTTTGTTGTGTACGTATATCCAGTATAAAAATATAAAAAACAAGAAATTCCGTAAGTTACGAGCTATCCTTTCTTTATAATTATCATTTTACGTAGTTAAAACACAACCATTTCTAGTTCAGCTGGGCTCGACTGTAAACAATTCCTAACGAAATCTATGTGCCAAAGAAGTATAGTTCACTCTAAATAATGGCCTTCCCTTTAATCCCATAAAATCATAAGTTATCGCAGGACGGAATAAAAATGAAAATCAAGAGAGAATCTTCTTAAAGATTCTTCTTCCAACCACCGATTATCGTTTTAATGTCAAAAAACTAGAAACATCGATAATATAAACCATTCCGCCAAAATTCCGCGTTTTGTAAAATCAGTCCTCATTGTGAGAGGGTATCTTTCGCAGGAATGCTTAAATAATAAGTAATCAGGGCTAATATTAGCTGAGAAAATCATTGCTGAATGTTGCAAAACCACTTTCAGATGTATCCGAAAAAGCCCGAGGCCTGGAGAAGGGTGGTCGTACGGTGTGGGCAGTGGTATTTCTCTGATAAAGAACCCAAGTATCTAATTAACTTCACTTAAATAAGATAATCGGGGTAACTGATAACAACAACAATAGGGATGCTTAAAGACGAGTTTAAGTAGCCGCATGATGCCTCTGATGTCAGGGAAAACTCCCTTAGGGTCGGATGCATAACGAGATCGAATCTGATGAGGAACTAGAGATGGGGCGAAGAAGTCATCTACTAGTGATACCTCCGATGAGATTGCAGTGGGTTAATAAGAGAAATGATTTTTTGGGAGGCGCGGAAGTACTGGTGAGTAGAAGAGTGAAGGGAGGGCAACTTGAGCTCCGTTGTTACTCATGATCGATCGGGAGTCTGCAAACCACGTGAGGTGGCAAGGAACGAAGGGACTGGAGAAATGGGGGGAAGGAAAAAGCAAGGGGTGGTGCGAGATTCACCGACATGCTACTGTCGGAGGGCATCTTGAAGAAGTGGAAAGAGATTGTTCCTTGCCGAGGAAAACGTTTCTGGGGGTAAGGCCGTGCAGACTTATCAAGGGAGAAGGGAAAAAGAGAGAAAAAGGGGGAGGTGGCGGGAGGAGGGATGTGCGAGGTCACTCCGCGGAAATTTAAAGGGGAAAGTTCATTAAATGCGGGGATGAAGAGCCAGATTACGGGTACAGATTTAATTGGACGAGATAAAAACATCCTGGTGGAAACGACTCGTTGGGTCCCGACAATTAAAAATACCTCGCGATGAAAAATACATTCCGGGGTGACGAAAGTCTTAGAGTTAATCGCGAATAGCTTATTGATCAAAAAATTAAAAACGAAACGTCCTCGGAGGAGAATTTCTGGCCTTCACTAAAACGTAGACATAAATATAAACGCTCCTGGATTCGATAACAATGAGCCACCCTACGTTCCGAAACTTCTTCTACAACAGAAATGTACGGTAAAACAGCGATGAAACTGATTGATCGACCCTGTAACTACAATCTGCGTAAAAATAATTACAAACTAGTCGGTCTGCATAGCTTAATTACTGATCAAAACTCAAATAGAAAATTATTTAACGAGGACCAAATCTACTGCAGATTACAGAGCAAAGATAGTCAACCACATATAAACCCGAAAATCAAATCAAAATAGTCAAACGCGAGAGATTCATCCTGGGGCATTTCAATGGTTTAAGATACAGCGGGGCATAAGCGGTTCCAAAACGAAACAACCGCAGAATTATTCTGTCAATAATTAACCAAAATAACAAAAAACATTATGTACTCACCAAAACTCGGTTTTCAGTCTTGTCACCTTTTGTTTCCAATTTAACAACAATCTTGAGCAAAGTCTTGACATGTTTACCAAGTAATGTTTTTATACTCTCTGTAGAAAGAGATACGAAAAATTAAAAATGCATGAAATAAAACATTCTATTGTTATAGAAACACTGAATTTTTACAATACATCGAACCTTTATGCGAAATACTATTGCTAAAATAAGCGATGCAAGGAAACTTAGTAAGATGAAAAATCTGTGCAATAAACGCTGAATTCCAAAGCTTTGGGGCCTACGCCTACTTTCGCAGCCGCTCAGGAAAGCAACATTTAACCACCTGACAAGCGATCTCTCTTATATTTGGAAAATATCAAAGAAATGATCTGCGATAACACAGTAAATTCCAGAAGATTTTTTTTTCTAACCCGCAAGATTAATAACATCCGATTAACCAGGTCTGAGCGCAGTCATCTGTTTCAATTTACAATAAGGTAAACAATCTTTCTACTTACCATTAAGATCTTTCGTTAATTGCGATCTTGTTGACATTATAACACAATTATCACTTCCTGCATAAAAACTACGGACTTAAGTCAAATTTAGGATCTATTTAAATGCATTCCAGAAACGCTAGGACACAAAACACCACATGTTACACGATTCAGACGAACACTGCAGACACAACTCAGCCATTTCTTCCACTCATTCCGGTATCCGGGTGAGTTCTCAGCGAGCCTGACTGCTTTCTCGGCGCAATAGCGGACCAATGATCTGCCGTTCCCAGTATTAAATATGGCGGCCTCCATGCTTTTCAAATATATCAGGTTTTATCCGCGAAGTATATTTCAAGGTAGGAAGTACTTCGATGGCATTACTTATTTGTAGTAATATTGTATATAAAGAAGTCATTGGATGTAGTTTAACCATGGTAAGATGCTTTGTTTGTAGTGTAGTTATGTGCTCTACCGTGCCTCATGATATTTTCGCAGGTTAAGATTCTGGAGTGTTAGAGAGGATTTTAGAGTCGGTGCGTGTAAACTTTTGAAATATAATCTTGCATTCTGCCCAAGCTAATATAATCATGTCGTCAGATAACGACTGCGAACTTTTAAAAGTTCTCAATGATCATCTCGAAAACCATCGAACAGCAGAAGCTTTGGCAGCTATCAAAAACCCTAAGTTCCTTGAAACAGTCCGAGATAAAAGCTGGGATCTCATACCTACAATATTTAAGTATATTAGCGAAGATGCAACCAGTAAATCCCCGGAGCTTGTGTTGTGTTGTCGTGAATTACTGACAGTTGTTGCGGAAAACGCAAATCCTGAGGAAGCTATTTTGGAGTTTATTGAAGTAATAGAATCTACTAACGATGACATTTTGTTTACATCTGTGCTTGAACCGCTTGTAAAAGTGCACATGCGACTTCCTCGTAGACGTGGTGACTCTCTTAAGTGGGTTCTAAACACAGTTTTGGATCATTTGCGTCGTTTGAGTACTCCCGCTGCCCAGTTTTATGAAGGACCTGAAGAACGTTTGTTAATGGATGTGGATCCGGCTGTCGTCAGAATAAATTCTTTGTATTCTCAAATCAGTTATTGTGTGAAACCTCTGATAGATGAAGTTTCTTCTAAAGTCATGAATGACATTGAATCTATTGATGAAATCAAATCATGTCTGACAACATTTACGTTACGTATAATTGGTGGTCCCATTTCTTTCCTCGATTTAAGTCACGGTAGTAAGTCCAAGAGTGATGCTCGTGTCAATGCTGAAATGTTGATGCACTTCATCGCTTGCTTAAATTCTAATTTAATGTCCTTTCTCGAGCAAGTTGATAGACTTCAGTCACTTGGCATAAAAGAGAAAGATAAGGAGTCAAACAAGGAGGATGCAGAATGTGACGCAGACACTGATTTATTTTCCATGTATGATATTCCTGGAAAATGTTTTGCAGTCTTTTATTATATGCTTCTGAGCGAAAAAGTAGAGTTTGATAGAATACCCTGTGTGTATGACCATTTTTATGTTTTTCAATGTTGTATGTATTATTCCACTACCTTATTCATTGCTAATGAATTCAATATCATGCTCAAAGGATTAAATCTGGCAAAGGTTGTCATAGATATGCAGATGGATTCTTCCATCAGTTACGAGGCACTAGATTCTCCTGTACACAGTACCTTTCAACAATCTGTAATTAACGCCATGGTTTATTGCTCTTCTCTTGAATGTAGAAATCTGGGAGTGAAGGTATTAGAGTCATATATAAAGAAATTTGATATGAAAGGGAAGTACATAGTTCTTCAAAGTATGCTTAGTTCAGCTAATCACTCTGGCTTGGCTGGCTTTCTACTTGTGCAACTGAAAGACATTTTAAATCATACTCTGTCATGCCAGGAAAGAGAGAAAAACATAGAATATGCTAATTATTTTAGCGGCCAAAACCTGCTAGGACTTATATTGTCTCCTGGTGGCTGCACTTTGTCCCATGGTCCTGAAACTGATCTTTTGGAAGCATCAGATCAGATTCTTTCTGCTCTCAACCTTCTCCGCTTCCTTTCTTTGAGAGACATTAAAAATAGTACTGGTTTTTGGGACTATATTCCAGTTATACGGGAAAAGTTCATGAACCCACTGAGAGAAGGGATTGATTTATCAAGAGCCCATTACGTAGTGAAACGCAAGGACTTGGAAATGGAAAAAAAAGTTGGTAGAAAAAAAGATAGTGACCAAACTAATGTTTCTGTGACGATTGGCGGACAAAAGATTCCAAATTTACCATTGAACAAAAAGATGCTTGTGGTAGAATCTGCACTAAACACCTTTGATCTCATTGACAGTCTTCTTGGAAGATTAAATGAATGTTTAGAATGTTATTTTGTGAAAAATCCTCCTTTGTAATTGATGCCTTTAATTATTAATGTTTTGCTTATTTGATATCGTAATAAAAGATACTCTATTGCATTCTTTGTAATTTTTATTGCTCATTTCCGCTTTGCGTAGTTGCATTTTGATTTCAAATCATTGGATTTCTGTACCAATTTCTTCAAATTTTGAATATTTTTAAAGCTGCCTGGAAAATGATATGTGTTGAGATACTTTGAATTTTATTTGAATGACTTACAGGAGCAAGAAGATTACAAGATGGACAGAAAAGGTTTGAATCAAGCTCTAATCATAGTGAATCAAGTAATGAGACTAATTCATCCAACAATAGCAATAATGATAGCAATCCAGAGGTAGTCAAAAGAAAAATACTGACAGCATCTCTACCTTTCGTAACTGTTCATGGGTGGACAAAATCTGCTATCAGTGCTGGTAGGAGTCTTTTGGATAGTAAATAGTTTTTGAATATGTTTAGATACTCTTTGGATGGATGCGTGTAATTTATTTTAACAGTTGAGCATACTTATGACTTACAGTATGATGACTATAAAATTTCATTCTGAGAAAAGGCTTTCAATTGCAGGAGCAGAAAGCATTGGTTACCCTGGAGTTTCTCATGGTTTATTCCCTCGAGGAGGAGCTGAGTTGATACAATTCTTTTATATGTCCTGTAACGATGAGCTCGCCAGACAGTTGCAATTGGAAGCCAAAGAAGCTATCGCAGATCCTTCCAAGTAATTTTAATCTCCATTTCATAGTATGTTTGTTGTTGTAAAATTAGAGTAATTTAATTCCTAATATTTTGTTCCTAAATTTACACTGGCCAGTTTTTCGAATTCTTTTTCTTTCTCTTAAACAGTTAATGAACTGGTTTCCATTTTTAATTGCTCTGTCATATTTTAATTTTCAATTGCTGCTTGTAAGAGCTGTAAAATCTCATTCACCCTAACTGATCAAGTGAGATGCACTGCTGATGGCAAAAAGTGATCAAGAGTCACAAAAACTTTGATCGCCCTAACTGATGCTATTTTGAAAGGTTCTATATTGAATTTCTGTATTGGTTGTTTATAACAATTCTCTGAGATGATGTAGGAAAACTATGTAGAAAAATATGGATACAGCTATAACTTAAGTCAAATATGTGTGGGTTTATAAATGAAATATCAGGTCCAGCCAATATAAGATCTACCCCACCATTTTCATTCCAATATGTGAACCTCTGACAACCAACTACAGGAAAGCCAGAGTGTTGTATTGTTGTTTTCAGGAACCTTCTGTGGCAGGAATGCCTTACTTGATAAATAAAAGACTTGCGTACAAATGAGGTGCAAGACTATAGAGTGAAATTCTTATATTATCTATTTTATTATCTCAAGGATGAGATTATTATGTAATCATTGTCATTAATAATCGTTAATTATTATCACTAATGAACACAATCCACATATATTTTCTCTAGAGCTTCATGTTTTCAAGTGAAGAGTACATGAAAAGGATAGTGCTGTCAGAGTTCTGCATACTGAAAAAAATTCTCTTGTATGCCACTTTGGGCTTGTATTGTCTTTTGGCTTTGTGCTATAGCTATGCCATCCCTGACTTCAATGGATATATTTTGTTACTGAACCCTACTCAAATCATAATACAATGACAGATCAAAGTTTTGGTTGCAGAAAGTAAAATCATGGTCATAAATTTCAGGCTGGATATCAAAATATCTTTAAGAAAAAATTTTATCACTTTCACTAATTGTGAATGAGATTAAGTTATTCTGTTGTAATTTTTAATCTTTTATTCTTATTCACTTCATGGAAATTCATGATTCTAGATTCTACCCACATTAACATATTAAATTATTTTCATAATTTGTAATGGAAACATTGAATTTGTGAACCTTAAAGAACACACTGAATTTTTTTTAAATGACACTTAGTTTTAACTGAATTAGATTAATGACTGGGGACCCTAAATTTGAAGGTCACCTTGGTCAAACTTAGTGTAACTTTTCAATGATTTTTGTACATTTATGTAATATATGTAACATATTCTGTTATTGCTTGTCCATGGATAAGAAAGCCTGGCAAAATTATTTTTCATTCCCAAGGATGTTTTTATGCTACCTTTAAAGTCATTGTGTTTTCATGGTTAAGACAGGAAGTAAATTAAACTTAGTGTTCCTGAGATTGAAAATGATTATAATCTTAGTCAAAGTTAATTTTAATTAAAAGAGAGCTGTTGATATGGGAAGAGGAATATTATTATAAAGATTTTTCAATTGGTTGATTCAATGTGACTCATGCTTGGAACCAAATTACTCTATACATAAAGAACAATCATATTGTGTCACTTGTAAATAAATTTGTGAAGTAACTTTTCTCAACCACTGCTGTAACTTATTGGCTATCTATATTGTTCTGAGAAATATTATAAAGTAAATAATTTCTTCCTGTAGTTGCTTATCAGAAAGTATTAATGTATGTATAGAAATGTTTAATTCTTCACACTTAATCATTTGAATCTCAAGTGCTTTAAATTCATTCAATTTAAAATGCTGAGCTGACACTGTGTTTCTCCATCACCTCATTTATCTCAGATTTTTTTCCACTTTTTTTATTGAATCCCTATTTTTGAAGTCATCAATGTCAGGCTTCAAAGGAAAATAATCCAGGAGAATTTCTGTAATATCATTGTACTTGTTGGTTTTGTTTGGATGTTTTTCATGAAATGTATTCATATTTCAATTCAAACAAGGAAAACAATACAAAATTTGTATCATTCCTTGTAAGAAGTTGACATGCACGGCCCATTTCCTCATTGTTCTGACATCATCAGATGGTCATGTAGAGATTTGTCTGATGATGGCATAGCAGAAACTTGTCCTGCTGAGTTTTTCAGATTTTGTTCTACTATTGAGTTTTTAATTGTAAATCCTGCCAATTGTTGCTAGATAAGTTTCTCCTTAGCTCCTTACTGTTTCTTTGAAGGATTAATGTTAGGTCTATAGTTTAAAATAAGTAATTCTTGAAAATTGCTATGCATTACATAGACTATTAGGGGTGCAATTAGGTCTCAACTCAATGACTTTGGAAGTGATTTTAATTAAATTAGGACTATATTTCAGATGGACAACAGCATGGAAATCAGTTTCGTTACAGATTCATAACACTCAAGGCCATTATATTTTAATTTGGTGTTGATTCCTGCTGAATTATTTGTATTAAAATAGGTAATCTCTTTCAATCAAATGAGGGAGAAAATTAAAATAGTTACTCAAATGAGTAATTGTATTAAGAAATAAAAGTAAATTTTTTGTCATCAACACCATCATCAAAGTATCTTTTAAAACTCTGGTACTTCTCCATCTCTGATAATTATTGGTTTATCCAATCAATTTCCTTCTCATCTGAATATGTGTAACATATTAGCACCAAATTTTTCCTGTGCCATGGAAGTGCAAACTAAAGTAACATTTTAAATAGTGATGAGACTATCAGAACTTTTTTGGATACCAGAATCAGGGAAAATTTAACATAATTTCCGATTCCAGAAATAGCTCTTCCGATTTTTTCGTTTAAAACTCAATCTTCCATGTGCAGTATTAATGACAAATAGATATCGTATTGAATTTAACGATCAATGTAACTTATCTCTATATATGTTAATGACAAATAAATAGAAAGGAGAACATGGTATGTGGAAAAGGACAAAGGTAGTTGAAACAAGGAATCAGTGAAGAAAGAGAAAAACTGGAAGATATGTGTATCTATTAATTAGGGTGATAAGATTATCATTGAAAGAGGTTCACAAAAAAATTGGAATTCGTCGAGAAACAAACAAGTTTGCCTCCCCAACGATTCTTGGGATGGGTGAAAACATGAGGGGATTTACTCTGCAGAGGGGCTAATGAAATACAGGAAAATTCCTTAAGCTGCATATTGCACAAACATACCTATTAGATATATTAACTAGGGGCTGTCAGTCTTGATGGTGAAAAGCTTTTTGGGGAAAAGGACCTCGGCAATCTTTCTCTTAGACTTATAGAGGGGAATATTAAGTATCTTGCAACATTGAGGATATTATTCTTTTTTAGTCCCAGTTGGACATTAAACAGATCCACTTCACAAAATGTTGCTGTATTCTTTCAATGGAGTGCACTTTCTTCTTATGGGGGGTTCAGGAGAGACAGGTGTAGTTGATAACTGGTTTTACAATATTACAGAAAGATTTTATGAGTGTTGGCAATGAAAAGTTTTTGTTGGTGTTTTTTTTTAATAAAATCCAGAAGTCTAGAAGCCTTATTGCATATATTTCTGGTAATTAGGTTAAAGTTGAGCTTGCTGTCTAGAGTTACACCAAGCTTATTCATTCAACAAAATTCCCTCATAAAAATAGTTGCCATCATTTTGTGTATCTGTTGATCTTAGCACAGTGCAAAACTAAGCCCAATTCAAAGAAGATGGATTCTTGTATACCAAATACCAGGTTTCATTTCAATCATTTTTAAGGCTATTTATTGATTGCAGAATGTATTGAGCCACTATTTGATATTCTGAGAGTTTTTGGAAACCTTCACTTATGTATAAATTGGCCAATGATAACTTAATTAATACCTGTTTATTTTAAGCAAAATTTCATGAATCCCTTATTTATGGAATTAGATCTCATGCTTTTGTGTCATTATAACAATGAGGAGAAATTATTTACCTATGTCGTGTTAAGTATGAACAATTTTAATATCTTGGTTTATCAAATTTACATTCATTTTACTTCATAAAGTTCCTATCCTGCAACCTCTGCTACAGTCACTAAAACGTTCTATTACTCTAAAGTACATATTTTCTCATAAATAAATTGAGAAATCCAAAAGACACAGAGGTTTTCATTTTAATTTGAGTTTTTTTTTAAGAATTAATAATCTCTAGCCTTATAATATTCAGCTCTCTTTTGATCATAAATTGTTCATTTTTCATTATCATTATAACTCTCCACTAAATTAATCATTTTTAAATTTGGACTAGTTTAAGATTTCATGATCAAATATCAAAATGTTGGTAGAAGATTGTGCAGGATTGGCTCTTGGGCTTATTGTTGTGAAACTTAGTTATTACGTTGCAGGTTATTGCTAATCATCTTTGCATGCAGTGGCATGAAATTCTTCTTAAGCTTCCTTCAAATATGTTGCATTTTATTCGTCAAATATGTTGCTTTGTAATTTGTTATAAGTTTTTTCTGGCTTATAAGCAATGTCTATGAGCAATTTTTGTTAAGATCTCTAAAAATACAAATTTGATGATATTGCATGTTGCCGCAACACTCAATAGAACAGGAGCAACACAAATCAGTATAAATGCTTTTAATTACTCTGTTGGAAATTATGGGTCCAAAATTTAGGAAGAGCTTTTAATAGGAATTAGGTCATCCAGAAATTTCAGCATTTTCTTGAAAATCACATGAGTAGTATGTTTCTGATTGATCAGTGCTGTTTGAACCTTGTTCATTGAGTTTTTTGCCATTCCACTTACCCTATAATTGGCAAAAGTTGACCAATGAAAATTGAAAATGTTTCAGTGAATACACATTTTTTAAATCATTAATAATATTTGTTATTAAAAATATCAAAATTTTCCAATGACCCAATACTTTTTCTCGGTTATTTGATAATAAAAAAAATTGATTTAGTTAAAAATTCAGCTCAAATGGTTCATTCTTTTCTTTACAAAAGCAGAAAACTCTTCAAACAATGGACAAAATAAGAATTACCAGTATTGAGGTGCATATGTTTTCTTTCCAGGAGAAGGCCACCGCCAAAATTTGTTCGAGATGCAGTGGAGACTCGCCTTCGAATGCTTATTCCTTACCTCAAACAGTGGCCACAAGCTCTTGCCATTATGTCAATGCCACAAAATGTGCCAACATCACTTGCCAATTTACTCACCCTGGTAGATGACATATGTTATTATGCTGGTGACAAGTCTGTTGATGTAAGTAATGTTTTATCTTTTGTAAATTATAATAATAATGTCTTGATCTTTAGTGAATTATAAATCTTTTTGCCCTTTCTCATTATTAAACAGAAGGTAAATTCCATTCTAACATCATGTTTCAGCTTAATAGATAATTAAGAAAAAAGGAAAAATTGAAGAAAGATTTTATTTTTTATCACTGTTGAATTAAATTCAAATGTTGCACATGTCCAATTGGTTAGCGCATGGTACTTATATGACTGTATATGACAATTCAAATGTTAGATTGTTTGTATTTGCTTTGAACATTAAAATAAATTTAGCTGCCTTTAAAAATTTCCATAATTGTTTAGTTATTACTCTGGATGAATCATGGAAAGTAATTAAAGGAAAAGATGCTGGGCTTAATCTGATTATCATTCTTAAAAATTAACTCCATTATGTTATGAAAAGAATAAGAAACACTTTTACACGTTACCACAGGATAAATTTAATGAAACGACCTAGGTTTTGACGCGTCGCGTCACCTGACGATGACGCGACGTGACGAAACCTAGGTCGTTTCATTAAATTTATCCTGTGGTAACGTGTAAAAGTGTTTCTTATTCTTTTCATCATGAATAGCTACCACAAAGTTGAGGCCGAAGTAGTGGATTTTGTCCATTATGTTAATTAGAAAACTCACTTAATTTCCTTGTTAAAAAGTTCTCATGGAAAAAATGTTAGCATAAGTGTAGAAAGTTCTCTCGGGATATCAGCCGGGTCACTGCTTCAATATCCCGAGAGAACTTCCTACATCAGCTTCGCCAGGAAAATATCAGATCATGTTAGCATAACTTCATCAGAATTCATCACAGTTAATTTCTTGGAATGGTTATAGCTATATCTGTCAAATATTATGTTATACAATCATTTTCTAGCTTTTTAGCCAAAAATACTACCACTACTTTTGGAACAATAATCTACATAAACACCAATTAAATGTTTCACTTTGAATATGCATGTAATGTATGGGATCCTACAGACAAGTTTTGTATTCAAGGATTAGAAGAAGTATAGAGAAAGGCAATGTGTTTTGTAAAAAATTGTTACAATAAATCAGTGTGTTACTCAGATGCTTCATGATGCAGGATGGGAATCTCTAGAAGATAGATGATTTATTTAATAAGTTCTGAGAAGATGTAGCCAGTATTGTGTGTCCTCCCTGTTACAAAGTGCTGATTCCTCAATAAAGATCAGAAAAATAAGTGCTAGAACAAGTTGTTTCAGAAATTAATTTTTTCCATGAACAATATGTGAAAGTTATCAATTAGGGAAGTAGAGTCATAGTGCATGCACCTCCTGCCACACGCTGAAAGGCAGCTTGCAGGGTACATATGTGTGTATAAGGAGTTTTATAAAGAAAAACATCCTTTGCATTCTTCTCACTAGAAGAAATATGCTGGTGTAAAAATTTAGCATGTGCTATTTTCTGAAGCAGTTTTCTCAGATTAGTTACAATAAGACAATATTTTATTAGTTTCCATGAAGAGCTTGAGATCAACATTTCGTATCTCAAATGAGGGACTATATTAATGAGGCAGGCTTTTCTCCTCACTACCTTATAGGTATTAATTCCTAAAATTTTCACAGATCAGCTGGTATACAAGGCGCATTGTTTTGGCTGGAGTCTACAAATCCACTGAGCTGAGTTTGATTCAGGACTCATCTGAGGATTATGAATCAACTTGGCGCTTCTTGGATAGGAGGATTGAAGATGTAACTCAGCTTCAAAATTATCTCAAACGGTCTGGAGAAGTAAGCACAGCAACTCAGGACACAGTCACTGCAGTATTTACTACGGTTTGTATTTTCTCATCTTAACATAGAATACATCACAGACATCTTGTAATGCAGAATAAAATTAAAGATTTAAGCTGTAAGTTTGGCCAAAAATATTGTGAAAAGCTTTGCACGTTCTATTTTTTTAACAAAGAAATGCTGCATCATTGGCAGACAGCATTAATGTTTAACCTTCATTACCTCCATAATCTGGATTTTATTATGTGCTAAGAGTGGGAAGACTAACCGTAAAAATTTTCATTTTGTTCAATGAAAAAAAAAAAACAAATTCCGGTCTAGTTTTGCTCCATCTGCTGTACCATTTTCCCCCCTTGCCCAAACTATCAAATGTAATTTTATTTTAGTAGTTGGAGATTTACTTTTCCTTATAACAAGAAATTTTAGAGTATTCCTTGCTGCGTTAAATACTATTAGATCATATAATTTAAATGTTATTCATTAATTTTTGCTTGTGGCCAATCTATATTATGCACATTTTGTATAACTCCCTCCATTTTCACGTAGTGGAATAATGTTATTTGGAACCAAAAATCAGAAGTGAATAAATTACATATTTGGTTGAAGAATTTCAATTATTTTATATTTTCAATTTCCACCAAAGAAAAAAAAAACTTTTCTGCTTCAGTTTGATGCCCTGGCTAAAGAAAATTTCAAATTTTCTTGACAACTTCAGCATTCTTTTTGGCTTTCCACTCATTTAAAGAAAAAATAAGAAATGTCTGATATGGCCAGGAGTCAGACTTAGACATTTGTTGTCGCAATTTCTCTTGAGGAACAGGGAATGAAAACACATGAAAATAAACTTGAAAGAAATTGTAATTCTTGTTTCTTTCTTACAGGCCCGGAATATCCTGGGATTAAACAGGTGACATGAGTGAACAACAGTAGTATGCATAAAATTGATGGCTGTGTGAGATATACAGGTCTTTGTTAGTTATAAAGAGAAGCAAATTATGTATTGCTATTCTTAATATTACAAGAATGGCACCAATGCAATAAAAATGTTTCACAGTATTATGTTTTGTCTATATGGCATTACTTAAACCACTTGATCACTATTTTCCTGAATATCATTGGTAGATTATAAAACTGACTATCATTTCAAAACAAGTTTATAACAGTTCCAATACAAAGCTGCAAGTAAGCCTTATGCATTACCATATTATATAATCCAAAGGCAGTTTTTTCATATGATGCAGATAATTGCACCTTCAATAAATTCTCTGTACAAAAATGGTATTGATCCAACAATTAATTACATAAAATTGGCCTAAAAAATTTCTCAATAACATATAGAACTCAACATATACTAGGAAATAACCCTTGGGGTTCAATAACTAAAATAGGTAACAGTAAGATACTTTCTGCTGCTAAGCACCCAGACCTCAGACATACATACAGGATTACAACTGAGCACACAATCAAGCGATATACATACCTTACTTCAAACCAATGCTTATCAAGACTAAGCATTGGTAGATTTAGCATATTTCTATAATCACAGATTCTAAGAAAACAATAAAATATCAGCATTTATACAGACTATATAAGAAGACTGAATATGACTGGAAAAGGTAAAGCTCAACCATCTCCACCCCAAATAAGAAAAAGCAATGTCCCTCACTTAAGATTGTAATGACATAGTAAGCTCTATGATTTCAAATTTGCTTTGCAAATTAAAAATACATAACCGGTGGCCTTATCTAACAATGCGATTCACTGCTTGAGTCAAACAAACAAAAAAATTTCATAAATTCATCGAAATGTTACCACAGGAAGGATACCTTAAATATGTGCTTTAAAATAATCATTTAAAATCAGGCTACTACGGAATACATATTCTAGTAATGTTTGAGTGAATAAATAACTACTTTTGTTCTTAATTTGATGATGGTGTGCCACCAAGTAAAAGATTTTACAAGGATTTCAACAATAGTAGGAGTTTTACAGATAAATACAATCGAGGAGGCAAAATTAAAATTATAAACTTTTGTAAATGCAAGTAAATGGGAAAATGCTACTTTCTCTTATTTCCATCCCTTATTTACAGAATAATATAACATGAGGCCATGACTACTTTTTCAACCAAAAAGAAAAGTGTAACGCGAGACAAGGAATTAAATGGTTAAAGGAAGAATTAAAATCAGTCGATTATTCTCACTAATGATGTCTTACAGGGCACATTTTCTTTCCAACCAGTAATGGCCTTCCTGGATATATCCCTTAAGCTTCGTGGGCAGTGGCAACTTTTGAATATTGTCCACTCGTGTATATTGGCGAATAACAAACCGGCAAAGGTACTGCAACGATCTAACTTGAGTGAATCGTGAAATGGGTTTCGTGAGTCGAACTGGAAAGGATGGGTAACCGGGAGAGCGAGGTTTCGAATAACAGAAGACCCCCATCCGTGAATAAGACATCGAGTGCTCAATCAGTTCCACCACACTAGTTGAACCCTCTTGTTCAGTGTCCGAATAAAAGCTGAAAAGCCCGTAAGAGTGTTCTATCCGGGTGTGCAAAGTCTTCCCCGAACTCCGAAAGCTAAGACTAAGCAGATATCTATCTGCCGAAGAATCTCTAACTAAAAAGGCACCATCTGGTTGTCCTGTGAGTTTTTCCTCAGCTTCTTCTCTAGATATTGGACCCCAGTACCAACCGTATTTTGCTAATTTAACAAGTTCACAGGTAAGACCCCAAGATTTTGATGAGTCAGGTGGAGGACTTGACGAAGTGTTAGCATCTTTGTCTCCCTCAGATGCACGCCTCAAGGAACGATTGGCCGAATCACAGTTTTCATAAGCAACACGCTCATCACGGTCAAGAAAAATTTCATTATAATCACCATCAGAAGACTCATGAGACTCGCAGAGATTATCAGCATTCGTCACAATTGTACAATGACTATTTACAATGTTGCGAGAGTTATTAGTTCCACTACATGGGACAATGTTATTCGCACGAGATGGTTCGCTTGAACTGACACATCTTGTCACTAACGGCAAGGAAACGCTACTGAAACTGTACGAACTTTGAACGAATTCCGTGACGTTAGACTGAAAGTTTTGCACATTATCTTCATTAGATATATGAGTGTGATCAAGACCGGGCACCGTAGAGTTAATGTTATCCACTTTATCCTGTGATCGGAGAAACTGCACTGAAGCTAAATGACACAACAATCGGTTACCTCCTTTTCTTTGGTTGGCAACTGTAAAACCTTCACTGGAAGATTCTTCATTAATAGAATTAGAATATGATCCACCCACAGTTTCTCTCGGCTTAATTTTCTGTTTAGATTTGCACTTAATTTTGTGTGTGTCGCTACCACTGTTGCCATTTAGCTGAAATCTTTTCTTGAGAGATTTTAAAATGCTGGGCTTATATTTCGATGAATCTTCGCTGAGTGACATGCCTGAACACTTCCACTTGTCACTATCGCTATCAGAGGATGAGTCTGTCCGGCCAGAGCATTTATTCTTTGCGTCTGATGATAGTCCGCCATTTGCATTTTCTAACATTTCACAACAGCACACTTTAGTAAGCCCACCACTTTGCCTTGAACTCCGACGCGCTAGCGTATCTTTTAAATAGCTGAAGCTCATCTTCCTCATTCTCTTGGATTCAGCTGGGCTAGCTGAATTGACAGCCATTTCGTTCTATGACGGCCACAATGATATCCCACTCTTTGATAAATACACTTTTATCATCAAACAAGGACACTTGTGGAAACATCTCCTTCTCACCCCTACTCACCAATACAGACTCTTACGCCACCATCGTCAATGCATCACAAGCATCAAAACAAAATAGATGAGGTGCGTTATTTGTGTTCAAACATCCTGGGAAGCAGTAGCTGGGTGTCTCTTGTGTATTAGATTTTTACATTAGCGTATAAGATGGATTCAGACGCCGATGAATCCGAAGATTTTGTTTCATACGGGACACCATTAGATCCGATTGAAGAAGGTGGGCATTTTTGAGATTGTTATATTTGATGACATCAGTAAAATTATTGTTGTTATTATATTCATTCTCCTTTATAGATGATAATCCCCGCAAGAAACCACTAAACATAGAGGAGCAAGTTGTATTAGATAAGCAAGGAAGAAGAAGGTTTCATGGAGCATTCACTGGCGGGTTTTCTGCCGGTTTCTTTAATACTGTTGGATCTTTGGAAGGATGGGCTCCTTCTACTTTCAAGTCATCTCGATCCGACAGAGGCCAGAAATATTCGCAAAATCCCGAAGACTTTATGGACGAAGAGGTATTAGTCTGATATATTATTGAGAGAGTCACTAGTAACAGTAATCTCTAGTTATTCGTTGTTGAGAGATGTTATATTACTCTCCCAGAATTGAACAACTTCTCGTATTCACTTAAATCTCTTAGTTTAGTATCAAAAAGACGTATGTCTAGAATGTGTATTATATAGAACATATGTGAAAATCAACTCCATTAACTTTCCTTGATTCTAAATGTCGATCATCAGTTCTTTTCGTTGAGTATCCCATTTTAACCCAAAATATGTATGATTTTCATAAAGTTTCATTTCTAATTTTATGTAGGATATGGAAGAATTTGGTATTGCTCCAAAAGTGATAAGAGCTACTAGTGACTTTAGAGAACAGCAGACTAACAAAAGGAAACGTTATGTGCCAAATGAAGGACCTATACCTGGAGAGCCAGTCCTTCATCTGTTCCTTCAGCCTGTTCGGTATGATTGTTTTTATGTTAGCTGAATCCGTTTGCCGTATAAGATGAAAAAAGCGTTCAAGTGGTAGCAAGTGTATTTCCCTCCATAAGGCAGCATGAATGAATTTACAATGAAATTTAGATACATTTAAATTTAAGAATTTGAATTTAAAATCAGTATTGTTAATATCAAAGACTTTGCATTGAATTTAAAAGTTTTTCCTCTTACGAAATGTAGAAATGTCAAATTGAAAAATGTTCTTTTGCTGTATAGTGGCAATTTTGTGTAGTATACAGAATAAGTCAGTTTTATTCCTTGTGTATGTGATGTAAGTGTTGTAATGCTTACAGTCTGACTGATGTTTAAAGCATTCCTATAAATATCTAATCTCATGCAGCACATCTCAGCTAAGAAACTTATTACTTAAATTTATCCATGTTAATATTGTTGTATGGAGTAAGGAGTTGAATTGCTCAGGAATAGCATTATTGTTTTTTCAAGGAATATACTGTTTTAAAATTCTGTTCCTTAAACATTCAGTAGGAGAAAAATTTTTATTACTATTACTTTTATGTTTTTGTACCAACCTTAATTAAGTATCTGTGTTTTGGATTTGTTGTTTTACTTCTCAAATTTTGGTATTCTTGAGTAATGATTGTATGAACATTCAGTTGAAATTTTAGTTTTAGTGCTAGTGTTTGACATGAACAAGTTCCAACAGTAACTTTAATTTATTCAGCTAATATGCTTTACCAGCTAATTCAGCTAATATGAAATACATATGCTTTATTCAGCTAATATGAAATTACCTGGTTGGAAATCCGAAAAACCTTTTTACAAGCAATCCACCAGGAAAGCCTAAGATCAGCTAATATGCTTGTTTGCTTAGTTATCTTATGAATTGTTTCTGTTTATTTAAAAGTTTTTAAAATCTGACTTTTTGGGACCTATCCATTCTTTATGTATATCTTGAATAATTTGCACCCTCATAATTCAAAATAAAGCATCAGTAGGGTGGTGATTTAAAATAACAATTTCACATTGCCTAGCAAAATATTGTACAAGCACCCTCTCACATGGCAGAAGAAATGTGACTAGGGAGTATTTTTACATTTGAAATTGCATATAATGGGATGTGAAAATAGCACTTTTTTAATAATAACTAGGTATTATTCAACTATCTTGTTTTCATAACCACTTTAATGTTTAAATAGAATTTTTATTGATTTATCTGGGGGAATTTTGAATACATACGTCTAAATAAATTCTTTTATTTAAATGTTTAATTTGTTGCAGCTAGTGCATCCATTTTCCTGATAAAATCCTTAAATTAATATACTTACATTATATTATGTATCTGTCCTTCCTAACAAAGAAATTCTGGCCTTAGCAAGTACTTCAGATTTCCATTTTATTGTTCAGTTTTCAATGCCCCAGTTAACCTATCAAACCTTTCACAAGAAATATCACCTTTATTTATCAAAAGAGATTTGATCTTTTTATTTTCCTAACCATTTCTGTCTTAGGCTATTGGCTCTCTACAAGAATTTGATTTATTAATATTTATTTATTTGCGTTTGCATAACATCAGTGTGTATCATAGATAGTAGCAGTCCAAAAGAAAAGGGTTAAGATGACTTTTCTCTTAAAGACTTGCACATGGAAAAAATCCCAAGCTAAAACAAACCTGAGAAGAGTCTCTGGATGAGAGAATGCTCTGGCTTGGTAGCTTAATTGGACTTAGAAAGTGGAAGATTCCAGGCTTGGTTCCTGGTCCTATCAGACTTTATTCATATCCTTTTTCCCTATAGCAAGAATTATTAATTGTAATTTATATTTATTACCTTCAATTTAATATTACATTACAGAGACACAGTTGGGGTTCGGTTGCTTAAGAAAATGGGATGGAAACCTGGTCAGGGCGTTGGCCCTCGCCTTACAAGAATGGAAAAGAAGAAATCTGCTAAAGAGCGTGAAAAAATTCAGAAAAAGGTATTTTGCAGGAGGATCTCATGAAACTAAGATATTTATTGGTCGAGAATATTCTTTATTTGAACAATATCCAGAATGTATAGTTATAACCCTAAAAGCATCTTATTTTATTTTCCTTAGGTGTATGGGTGTTCATTACCTGATGAATTTTACGGTACATCAGCTCAATCTCATGCCTCTGATAGTTCAGATGACGAAGAAAAAGAAAATGAAGTAGAAATTCTGTATGCACCAGATGACATACAACCCTTTGTATGTGTTCCAAAGGATGATGTGTTTGGCATTGGTTATTCTGGTCTTGACAGAAGGCCTATCCTCTCTTCAAGCAAATTTGGGCCCCAGAAGAAATCAATTCTTAACATGACCGAAAACAAGAAGAAAATTTCCATTGCTGGCCAGGTACTCTTAAATTGCATCAAATATCTAACATTAGCTCTTTTCTTCTTATAAGAAATGTTTAAAAAGTTATTTTGGAGCCTTTAGCTGTCAAAGCTCTTTTAAAAGTTACTATTTCAACATTACAGAGGAATTTTGAAAATACTCTCATTTGTCATCCACATGACAATTTTATTGCTGTATTGAGTATTATAACAATCAAATGCTAGATACCTGTATTGTCTTGTATGTGAAACATTGATAAATTAAAATAGCTTGAAATGCAAGAACTTGTAAGGAAGTTATGAGTGTTTGAATATCTTATTTTACAAAGAAATAATTTAATACAATCAAGAGCAGTTGAAATGCTGCCAAAGATGCCATCCCCCTAAAACATGATTTGCTCTTGGTCTTGTGAAATCAAATCCCTTTTGTCTTGAATCATTAAAAAATATAGTTTTCTTGTTGAAAAAGTCCTTCATTGTATGTACTGCACGTTTAATTGACAAAATTTTTGATTAATCACTCAATTTCAATTAGGCGTTTGGAGTTGGAGCATTTGAGGATGAAGATGAGGACATATATTCCACAGAAGATATGTCTCATTATGATTTTGCCTTGGAGGATGCCACAGAAAAGAAGAAAGATTCAAGGAAAGGCAGTCGATGGGACCATCCTACAGGAGAAAGTTGCAACTATGTTGGAGAACCTCTGGAAGGATTTGTCTTGGCTCAAACATCCCCCCCAATAGTATTTTTTCCACCTCCAAAACTACCTCCTGATTATCGGCCTGTACATAAGGTAATATAATGTTTTGACCTCTGTATACATCTCCCAGTTTAATCTGACCAAAAGAAGGGCAAGAAGACAACAGCCATAGGCAGTTGATCTCAATAGTGGCAGGTCTGAAATTGATTTTGAGATGTACATCTGCACTTTCAAAGTAAATACACCTGATCATTGTGAGATAATTAAATTTTCCATTGAACAGTTATCATTTTTCTTGTGAAATCTGATTTTATAAAACACTCTTGTTGTGTTACTTCTACTATATACTTGAAGTTTTCTGTATCACCCCATATTAGAAGCAGCAAAATTTTTATTAAACACTTAAATTAAATAACACACAAATTAAAACTATCAGTTAAAATAAAATACTATTTGTACATATTTTAGTAGCAAAATTAAGGCTCAATCTTTTATTTTTACCAGCAGTGATAACAAAAATGGCAGTGGAAGGTTTAAGTAAATCAGACTACAGCACAAAACTTTCCTCAGAAATAAAGTCAAGTTAGTAAATAGAATAGCTCATAAAAGATCTATGATGGTATTTGTATTGCTTAAGCTGAATTGATATTTTAATTACTGCTTCTTTTTATAATTTAAATTGATAAAAACAGATGCTATTTTAATTACTTAATTTAATTCACTTAAATAATTGAATTTAACTTAGAATTTAGCTCTTCCTTCAGATTTCATTTTTACCCTTTAAACGTTGGTGTTTATTTGATTTATAGGTTCAGAAATCAAGATTTGAACCCACAGACGACACATCTGATAAAGGAGATGGAAGAAAAAAGGGATTAGGACGCCACGATCTTACTGCCAGTGATCGAGAAGCCATAATCTCTGGTACAAGAAAAACTGCCTCAGTAGAAGCTCTGAAAATCAAGGTAAGAAAATATAATTGATACAATTCATCATAATATTTAAATCAGAAATATTAGTCATTTGAGCATGACAAGATTCCTGATGTTCTCAGGTGCTAGGATCAACATTGATGTCTTACTAGTGATGCTTATTCCAGTCTTCAGTGAAATCTTTGCTTCTGTCTAGTTTTTTCTCTCTATGTTAATTTTCTTCTAAGAAATTATTACCCATTAACATGTACAGTTTAAAATTTTGATTTGGTAACACATAAACCTGTTGATAAGAGGAAATGACCTTATCTTTACTGAAGCAGATCTCAACTACTTAGAGACCTTGAGAAGCTGTAGCAGGAATGTAGCATATAGTTCCTCCACATATAAAATATTGGTTTGGTATTCTGGTATTTATTTGATGAAAATAACAACATATTACAGGTTGAACCAGAATCTAATGAGGAATGTTCAGCAAACAGCCAGCAGCCAACTGGAGAGAACTCGTCTTCAGCCACAAGTACTGAAGACAGCAGGGAGAGAACTCACTTTCGACCTTTTGCTGCTAATCCAGATAAACAACGCCGTTATGAGCAGTATCTTGGACTTCTGAAGCTCAACCAAAAGGGTATTCAGTCATATTTAGCTCCTCTTCATTTTTTATGCATGAAAAATGTCTGCGTAAACAAAACAATTCCATTGCAAAACATTTCTTCTTGCTAAAATGAATATTCTCTAGCGAGATATGGTGGACTTCCATTACAAATAAAATAATTACAACAACTTGTACTTTCCACAAATATTTGTGGAAAGTACAAGTTGTTGTTATTATTGTTATTATTTTATTTCTTCTTGCCACATTGGAAGTAGTCTTTGAAAGCCATTAGGTGCCCAAAATTTATATCAGATTCATTTTTTCTCTACAGCTACTATTCAAGCATTTATGGGAATTTCTTTAAGCTTGACTAGAGAAATAATCATAACTTGTCTCTGAAGAAGAGCCTCGCTACTGAAATGTGCATCAGGCATCTATTGTTTTTACAAAAACTATATTACAGCTGAAGGGCCCCAGGATAGCCATGTGGGTTGCTTATTTGCTTTCTGTGAAATAGGTTCCTGGTTCAATTCCTGTAGGGACCAACATTTATTGG
The DNA here is from genome assembly GCA_000376725.2 of Ladona fulva. Classification (NCBI taxonomy): domain Eukaryota; kingdom Metazoa; phylum Arthropoda; class Insecta; order Odonata; family Libellulidae; genus Ladona; species Ladona fulva. The sequence continues at coordinate 1,203,130 of KZ308134.1, read as the reverse complement.
TGTCCATCCAATCTCATAATGAACATGGGTGATTATCTGAATTAAGAGGTATCAGGTCTGGTCCCAAAAAGCCAAATATGGTGGAGTAGAAATTAATGTGCTCATCCCTTGTGACCCACTGTAAATGAAGCCAAGCTAGGCCAAAGGGATGTTGCACTAGGACTTTACATCCTACATATGAGGAGTCTCACTAGTGATGGTCGATATTTCACGAACTGTGAAATTTTCACTGATACCGAAAAATCACGGGTAGCAACTGTGAAATGATTAAGCTGTGATCTGTGATTGCTACTCAGTTACAATTGCAGCGCATAGTGAGTAACAGGACTATCAGAACTAAAATTTCGCGATTCACAGTTTTGATCGCAGCATAGTTTTGAGTATCCGTCTGAAAAGGTGAATGTTTTTCACAGTTTTGATCACAGATACGCAGAGGTATCAAAACTGCTTCTGTGATCCTGTGAATCACATCACAGTTTCAGGAACGAAACTTTATGAAAGGAGGGAAGAGGCAGTGCAGGAAGATTCGAAAGAAGGCACTATTAATGAGAACTTAATAAAATTAATGATTTTTCATTATACTGGGGTTTGGTATGTGAATTTTTCATAATTAATTGAAGAAGTTCATAACATTTTGACTAAAGGACTCTGTTATTTTTCTAAGTTAAAGGAATCTATTTCTAGGAAGCGATAAACTGTTTGGTTAGATATTAATTATCAATCTCATATAATTTGTTTTCGATTTTTCTGGATTCAATTCTACGAAAATTAGCCTAAGGGATTGCTTCCACGTCTTGGTGAAAACTTATAATCAAAGATTAATTTTCTGTTAGTGTAATTTTTAATTTACTTCGGAGTATACATGAATAGGCGCAGTTTGGAAGCCGATTTGAACCCAATTTTGAAGGCATGCATCCAGGGGCAAAATATACAAGTTATGAAGTGGTGTAATAATGTTAATTTTATATTGATAAACTATGAATTTAGTTAGTATGACTTATGAACCAGTTGTTGTATGGTGATTACATATGCAAATCTCCCTTTTTAATGATATAAATAAGCTATAAAATAAGAATCATTCGTTTTCAAACCAGTATTGAAGTATTTTTACATTTAAAGAAATTGTATGGTTGAAATGACAATATCAGCCTTGAGAAGAGATGATCAAAATGTAAAATATATAAGGTGGCAAACAATGGGAAAATTGGGAAATAGTTACTCGATTGGAATGGAGAAATCAGGGTATCCCCCAGGATTAGCTACAGAACTTCAGTGGATCAGTCATTTTCAGTTAAGTCTAGAGTGTTATTACCCTCAGTTGTGTTCTGAGAAATTTACCATGTCCTTTGCCAAGAAAAGGAAAACGAGTGAAATATGGCATTTCCTCAAAGAAGTTGATACAACTTTTGCATTTTGCAATATTTGTAAAACAAAATTATTCTACAAAACAAGCACATCAAATCTGAAGAAGCACATGCTGAGTAAGCACCCCACAGTTGAGCTATCAGTCAGCAGAATTCATCAAATAGTAAGTAACAACAATATTAAATAAATTTCCTATAAGCATTAAAGCAATCAGAAAACATCTACAGAGAACTAAAAATTGTATTAGCAGGACCTTCCCACTATCAACAGTTGTGATGAAGAACCCTCATCATTGCCAAATGTGTGTGGCATATCTCATTCAGCTACTTCCTCTCAGTCACCCATTTCATCTCTGTCAGCTGGAATTCTGCAGCAAGATTTATCTACTTCTATGAACACTAATCAAAGCAACTCAAAAGAAGCAGACTTGTTTGACAACATTTTCTACTTTTAACAGAATAACCAACAGATCAAAGGAAGTTATTGACCAAAAATTACTTATGTTATTTGTAAAAGACTTTCAGACTTTCTCTATTGTAGAGGATTGTGGTTTTAAACATTTTATACATGCCTTAAATCCTGCTTATCAATTACCTAGTAGGCAGACCATATCTAGGACTTTACTTCCAGCACTGTATGAAGAATGCCTATGTGATACTAGGGAAATTGTAGTAGTAGTATTGATAAAGTGCTTCGACAGCTTAGGTCATTTGGCACATAGGCTCCCACCGGGAATCGAACCCGGGACCGCTTTCACTGAAGTCGAACGCGTTGCCCACTTGGCTATCCGGGAGCCCAGGGAAATTGTTAAATCCGGTAAATTCTTCTGCTTAACAACTGATATGTGGACATCCAACAATACAATCAATTACATTGGAGTCACAGTACATTTTTTGGATGATAATTTTGTATTAAAATCTGTACTATTAGAATGCTCAGGAGCAGATGGTTCACACAAAGCTGAAGACATTGCCAGTGAACTCTTAAGGATAACTAAAGAGTGGGACATACACAATAAAATTTCATTAGCTGTATCGGATAATGCTTCTACGATGCTGAAAGCCATTCAGTAACTGATAAAGTGGAAACACTTTGGTTGCCTTGCTCATTGCCTAAATTTGATAGTTAAGGATGGTCTTAAGGTGCCAGAAATACACACAGTTTTAGAAAAAGTAAAAAAGATTGTGGAGCACTTCCGAAGAAGCTGTGTAGCAACTGAAAAATTATCTAGGTACCAGCAAAACTCTCAAAAAAACCCTTTGAAGCTAATTCAAGATACACCTACCCGATGGAATTCTACGTTTTATATGATAGAAAGATTTCTTGAACTTGAAGATGCTGTAAAGAGCACTTTGGCAATAATTGATAGAGATCTTCCTAAAATTACATCTGAAGAATGGACAATACTGAAAGAATTGTGCCAAATTTTGAAGCCATATGAAAGTATCACGAAAACAATCAGTGGTGAAAAATACTGCACTGCAGCTCTTGTGATACCTATGTGCCAAGGGCTTAAAAATGTCCATCAAAAATTATCAGCGCAGCATTTCTCAGATGCTGTTAAACATTCTTTGACAAGACTATTCAATGGTTTCGAAAATCGTCTAGGAAATGTGGGTAAGAGCAAAATATTACAAACTGTTACATTTTTAGATCCAAGATTTAAATCTATGGTATTTGGCAACTCTGCAGATGATGTAAAGAAAAATACTACCAATCTGCTATCTCAAAGAATAGCTGAAGGAAACCGTACAGCAGAGGTATCTGCAAATGATCAGTTTTCAGGAGATTCAGATGAACTCTCCATTTGGTCCGACTTTGATAAAACTGTTGCAACAACCCAACCACAAGGATCATACACATCAAGGGCGATCATTGAGGTACAGAGATATCTAGAAGATAATATTCTGCCAAGAAATAAAGATCCTTTACAGTGGTGGAATTCACATAAAATTATATACCCTAATTTGGCTAAACTTGCACAGGAAAGGCTTTGTATATTGGCATCGTCTGTTCCTTGTGAACGTTTATTTTCAAAGGCAGGAATGGTAATAACAGACAGAAGAAATAGGATCAAGGAAAAGAAAGCAAATATGATACTATTTCTGAATTCCAATCACCATTTTGTTGAAGGAGAGAAAAAATGATCATATTATGCTTTCTACTGTAGATTATTTAAGATTTCCTGTCCACATTTTACAATATCCACAACCTTAGATAATTTTGCTCTAAGTAAATAAAAGTAAAAAGTCAAACAATTTTGGAGATTCACATTATATGTATATAATCATTGTAACATACAGGTAATAGACTGAATTATGACAAGATATTACAGTCCTAGTATTTTAATTTGTTATCCAAGTCTCTATTTGATAAATTTTGATGATGAATGTTTAACTGCAAGAGATACAATGTTAAATAAAAATTGTGTGTGATGTATTACATTTTTATTGGCCATATCCATCCTGTATGTATTTACATACATGCCTATTTACGAGGAATTAATTTATGTATATTAAATTTGAAGATATTAAAGAGAAGAAAGAAACCTCATTCCATTTTAGGGCACTAACTGCATGGAATCACCAAGGTACAGAAAAGGACACTCAGTTTCACCAGTTATGTCAGAAATTTTAAATAAAAACAAGATCTCTTTATTAAATTCACTTCTTAGTCTTTTCACTATCTGTGTATCACTTAGCACTCGTAAATCCCATCCCAATAAATAAAAAGCAATCCCATAAATTTTAACTAGCTGATTGCAAAACTAAAGATTACTTCCTTACATTATGAAAAATTCATATAAACATATGCATTGTCATAAGATTTTCCATTTCGATTCTAATACTTAAAAATGATCTGTTGATGCAGATTTTAAAGTAGACATTATTGGTTGTAAGTGAAGTATTGAATGTACATTTAAGTAAAAGATCCATGAGGAAGCATCTTAAATTTTAACATTGAGTATTGGACACAGCAATGTTAAAAATCAAAAAAAGGCTGATTTGTGTTGAAGAAATTTGATGAAGTATTGGGATCTTTCCATGGATAGATTTTTGCAATAACAATGTCATGGTTGTGCAAATGGTGTTCCCACCTGAGCTTTCTACGTGTTGAGGTCTTCACGGGGTAATAAGTTCTTGCCAGAGGAGCTTATTCAAAAGAGTCAAAAAATTATAGAAAGGTAGAAAATACAGTTATTTTCCTTGCATGTGTTCAAAAGAAGATTATAGAAACCTCAATCCACTTTAACTCTGAGACCACTCACCATGATCATTTTTTATTTTTTCATGAAATACACCAGATGGTAATCGAATGTTTAAATACGAATTAATTAAATTTTATAATTTATCCATCAATATAACCTCATAAGTGTAGCAAATAACTATATATTTGAATTATACACCGAATATAAATAATTCTGACTGTCATCATTTTCTTCAATCACAACCACGATAACTGAGTAATGAAAATTGTGATCCAGTCACAGTTTAAAATCACAGATATCGGAAAATCACAGTAACAGGTATCACAGATATCAAGAATTCACAACATTGCTCATCACTAAGTCTCACTTCTACCTTTTTGATACTGTTTGGTTCATTTTCTTACTTCCTCTAGATCTCTTTGGGCCGTCCAATTCAACCCAACCAGTTGTCTTTGGGTAGACAATGAGGTTGGTTCATTATCGCTATCTGGCTTTGATTCCCTTGGCTTAGTTGTCCCTTTCCATGTGTTGTCATGCATACCATTACTTACCATCACCCATTTACATAATTTACAGCCATGAACAAGACAGAGAATTAATTGAATTAAATATTCCTTTTTCCATACTCCAATTGTTGAGTGAAAAATAATCCATTGGTCAAGATTTGGTTGGAGGAACATTAAATTCTTAAAGATTTAAAAATTATATTCTGAAAATACTAAGCAGTGGTGGAATTCAGCCAGCTAGCACAAACCTGTTCTTAGAATTATGAGTTTGCTGAATAGATTCCTAAATCAATTTTATATGATAGTAGCAGAGCAGTACAATAAACCTGCTGAAAACTCTTTTCAGGGAAATGAGTGAAAACTGTATTATAAACTAGATATAATTTAAAGTTTTTGAGACTAATTATTGAAACAGAATAGTACAGGAAAATGCAGTACTTTAAAAACAAAGTGTGGGTTGCATACACTGTATGTATAAGAAATTGTTCCTAAAAATTTTGAATTCCACCACTGATATAAAGGTATTCCTTCTATCTGACAGGATATCCTTTATAAAGACAATTAGTGTAATGAATTGGATTTTAATTTAATAGTTTGTTCATATTTCAATTTTCAGAAAAGCTGGCTGAGCTTCAACCACTTTCAATGACAGAATGGGAGAGGGATAGGGAAAAGATGGAATTCGAGCAAGCATCAAGGCTGTACCAGCCACTGTCCAACTTAATGAGTGACAGATTTGTATCTGCTGTACATCCTGATGTGGGCGATGATGGAAGTCCTTCAGTTGTAAGTTTTGGGAAGGAAGAGGTTTCAGAAAAGGTAAAAGCAGCCAAAATGAAGATGTATGGAAAACTGACCAGGGAAACGTTGACATGGACTCCTTGTTCTCTGCTCTACAAAAGATTCAATATACCAGATCCAGGCACAAGGTATGTGCAAGATAGTAAAAATACAGTTGTTAGAGTTGGGTACCATTCATCTACCGATGATAGTAATTATCAGCCTATTTTGAAAGGTTTCTCAAGAAATGAGTTCTAGACCACTGGAAAAATGATGCTTAATTTATCAGCTGGAATGCATAATCTTTCAATGTTATTATGAAAATTATTGATCTTTTTCAGTTTATTTATGTTATCCAGTAATCATTTTGGGTGACATAAATTCATGAATTTAAAATTTTTTAATGTTGACAACATGATACCATCTAACCTGACCAAATCATTAAAATGAAAATATTTTCTCCTTAATCAATTATATGGCAGATTTTTCATAATTATAACTAGTAGAGCAATAGTTAGCTGCCTGTTTGATCATTAGTTTCTTTTTATTTAAGGTGATTAACTGTGGTTAAGTTTCACATTGTATTTAAGGAGTGTACCTTTCATTTTAACTTTGTGTTATTGAATGAATCACTATTTCTTTTCAGCGCTGAACAAGAAGTAAAGAAAAGTGGAACCAAATTTTCCGTGTTTGACTTTATGGCATCACAAGGCCACAATTCTTTTACTTCTGTCACCAGTGAACCACAGCCAACAGATTCTGGGAAATCATTGAAGGAATTTGTAGGTGAAGCTGTCCCATCTAAACCTACTAAAGCAGCTGAGGAAGAAAAGACAATCTTTCCTGAATTACCTGTAGAGAGACATGGTGAAAATGTAAGAGCCATGAAAATTCATTTTCATCTTAAAACTTTATTCTCGGTTTCACTTTAAAGGGTTTAATACTCCGTGAAATTTAATTTCTTATAGGAACTCAAGTCATTGTTTTAACAATTCAGTTTGAGACTAATTACAGATAGTATTTGTCATCTTCATTGCTCCCTTTTGATAAATTCTTCTAAAACACCTTTATTACGAGGAAATTGTCTACTATCGGATTTTTTATTATGGATACTCGAGTTTGGACTCGAATAAAATCTAAACCGGGAATCTCACAGAAAAACGGGTTACACCAAATTTTAGCTTGCTTTATTCTACGTTTCACAGTGCAATGCAAAAATTTTTGTTTACATCCGGTTGGTATGTTATTACAGGTAGAACGAAAAAATTGCCCGTTTTTTCGTGCTGTTTACCGGAGCGCTTACTTTCAAAATTGATATCTTAAAAGGTATCAATGCAATTGATACGAGATTTTGACGGAACATGAGAATACCAATGTTTTAATTAAATAAAAAGTTTCAAATTAATTCCGTTGTGTGATAAGAAGTTGTTATCAATTATGTAAAACAACTTTTTCTCGGTAATGGATGGACGTAAAAACTCGGGCTTGGTCTCGTTATAAAGCTCTTGGTAGGATATTTCACAAACAATAACTTTGGCTAACTTCAACTAGACGATTTCTTTTATACGAATTAATATTTAACAGGACCGTAACGTGCCCAAGAACGCGCGGGAAGCTA
>KZ308134.1:1172601-1191455 GCA_000376725.2 Ladona fulva | reverse complement strand
CTGCAATAATCTCCACTAAACCTTATCATGGAGTCACCCATAATCCTTACCTCACTTCTCTGCTTTTCTTTCATTACTACGCATTCTTCCTTCTTCTTCAATTCGCCATTCGTTTTTACTTTCTCATTAATCAGCTCTGCAATTCTTTTCTCCTTCTCCTTCAGTTCCTCCTTTAGCCTCTCTATTTCCCGATCTTTCTCAGCCAAAATCCTCCGAAGTTCCTCGTTACTGCTTCCTCCTCTGCATTTTTTACACTTCCAATTCTCCGATGTACACTCCTCTAATTTCTCCTTCGTACACTTGAAATGATACCTTGCGTTGCACTCGTTGCAGTTCACTCCATTCTTGCAAATCTTATTACACTCAGTACACTTCATGTTGGCCATTGTTCACCTCCGGACTACCTGCCTATCTGCCCTTTCACTTCCAGACAACCTCACCCCTTGATGACTCGACCACTTCTGGCCTATATTTTGTATAAATCCATGGATTTTTTATTATTTAATGGTGGATATGTATTTACATATCCCTTATATAATGGTTGAGATATTTATGAGATTGAGGTGTTGGAATGCTTACCAAAAGAATAATAACTGAGAAATTTTCAGGATGAGATGGTGATTAAAAGGAGCAGGGATAGTGAGATTGGTGTAGGTGAGTGAGGAAAATGGAAAAGAAAACCAATTAGGAGAGGAAATGGAAAAAGCTTAAGTAATTGAGGGAAGAATCCATTTCTAATTCCAGAAAGATGTTGATGGGAGGTGAAGAGTCACGAAAGGAAAGATAAGGGATTCACATCCAGAAGTCCAGATGCTAAAAACATCATTTATGTAATATAATCAATAAAATATATAGGATAAATGAAAAACATTAGGTTCACAAATCCCCATAATGGCCTACAAAGGGGATAAAGATGATCCAACTGGTTGTCCATAATTCTTGCTATAAAATGCATTATTAGTGGCTGGTTTCAGAGATGGAATACTTAGCTACGAATGCCCTGGATTGATCCTAGATTAAACAAAGTAAAACCAACAAAAATCGGCCGATTCAACCAAATACGTATTTTGCTCCCCAAGAAAGCTTCACGATGGGTAAAGAGTGAATTCACTTTACCTCTGAAGAAATATGTATTGGGTTGAATCAGCCAATTTTTGATGGTTTTTACTTTGTGTAATGTTTTTGCCATCAGTGGTCACTTTCATCTTGATCCTAGATAATTAGGGCATGGGTGTACCTGATTTTCCATTATCACCTTTTCCCTTTACCTCTCTATCTAATTTTTCTTTTCCATTTTCCTCTCTCACCTACACCAATCTCACTATCCTTGCTTCTTTTTATCACCAACTTATCCAGGAAATTTCTCATTTATATTTCTTTTGGTAAACAGTACAATATCCCATTGGTTTCTCTGCAGCACTTTCAGTCAACGAGGAAATGAAGTAAATACATTTTTAACATATTTTCTTTTGTCTAATTTGAATTGTGTCCAATGTAGCATCATCTGAAAGCAATGTGTTGCACTAAAATGTCTTTCTATAATTCTATCATCTTCTCATAATTGGATGTTTTTAGAGGGTTACCAATGGAATTATATACTTTCATCCAATTCTGATATTTATTAGAGTAAAACAGAATTAGGCAGTGATATTACCTTTCTACATCTTGTCATTTACAGGAAGAAAAGTTTCCTGATCCTCCCAATAAAATCGATCTTTTCAAAGCCATATTTCAAAGCAGCAGTGAATCAGAATCTGAGGATGAGACAGCAACTGAGACCATGGAGAAGAGTGCAGCATCATCTTCAGTAAAGCCTACCTCTTCAAAGGACAATGATAATTCTCATATTAGTGCCACTGCAGCTTCAGAATCAAATGTGTTAAGGAACACTTCACCCCCAAGGGGCGTGTTCGCAAATCTCGACTTAGATGCAATAAATCCAAGATTTAAGGTTCAAGAAGGCAAAGATAAAGTGGAAGAACAACCCAAAAGCCCACCTCCTAAACCTGCAATCAAAGATGTAGATTTTGATGCTGGTGCTTATGGACCTAAACTTCCTAGTGTCGCAAAGGTATGGATTCCTCCAGCAAATCTAAACGATCTTTCCAAATCTAAGGAAAAGATATTAAGCGAAAGCAACAGTTCAAGTGAAGGAGAGTGGGTGGAGAAATCATCTCGCAGACACAAAAAAAGCAAACACAAAAGTAAAAAGTCAAAGAAACATAAATCAAAGCACAAGCATAAAAGGAAATGAGCTGTAGAAATAACTGTTGATAGCATACTTAACTGTAAAAGTTACAGTTGCAATGTATCACTGTCATGCTGTGTTGTGATCCTGTAATAAATTTGACAGTGTGAAAGCTTCACCCAAAAGTGAATTGTTAATTTCCTCTGGAAGGAAATTCTGAACGAGAACTTGTCTGTAAATAAATTAATTATAAATAGTCTAAAAGTATAATTTTTCAAACAAAAAGTAAAATTGTCTGTAAGATAAGCTTTACATCATGTAATGAAAAACCTGTTACTGATGATTTAGTTTAAAATTTCCTCTTTGATGTTATTTATGAAACTTAAAGTGAAGGCAAAAATAGCAGATTGTGTATTTAGGCTGATAATAGCTGCAGCTGGTGAGTAATTTAAGTCAACAATGCTGTAACTGAGGACCCAAAGTTTTGAGACCTGCATGTATTTAAAAATTATTGCCAGACGTTATGGATAAGTGTAAGAAGCATTCGTATCCAAGTCTAAAATTGTCATGAAGACTAACAAAATCTATTCTATTCACTTTGAAGTTACCATCGTAGTGGTTGGAAAAACTTTTCAATTAACGACAATCTCCTTCAGGAATTACTATTCAGGTCCACGCCTCTTAAGTATAAAAGGTCTTAAATTTGTCAACCGGGCGTAACTGCAATTAATGGTGATACGCATTATAAGAGAAAGCCCAGATTTCGTTCCGGCGAGGCAAGGAAACCATTTCGCTGCTTCGATTAGAAAAAAGACCCGTACTCTTTGAAAAGTAATCTCATTTTAAGCAGGTGTGCAAATTTTAAACTTAAAACATTGCTAATAAACAAAGGATCGGTTCTAGAGGACCCTCGGATCTGAAATTAAATAAATCACAATCTAGGTCTTTATAACAAATCACGTTCGACACTAGCACGTATCCTAGCAGTTTTGTCATTCAAACTAGGTGGAATAAATGAAGTGCTAGTCTACTCGTGTCAGAGATACCTGGCGTTCTCCCACTACTTATTTGACGCCTAACAAGCACCAAGAATTTTGATATGAAAACGTTGCTAGTTACCAACTAGCACAGTACGGAAACCACCGGAAGAACTTTCACACACACAGCCTACAATAAAAGTTTCCCATCTCATGGCACTTTAAAATCTCACCGAATTGTCAGATAAGGATCAAAGTTTTGAAGTAAAAGGCACAAATTTGAGAATGATTTTTATTTCACTAGTCAATTTTATCATAACAATATCATTACAACAAGAGTTTCATACTCATGAAATGAAAACTGGATGCTGGACCCCGCCGGAAGTAGTCTGCCACGTGGTCTTACTTTCAACTTCCCGTACCTGCAGAATAATGAACTTGTTAGTCTCTCTCAGATACGAATAAAAAACTAGAAATAGTTTTCAGAAATCATAAAATATCAATCACTCATGATAGCTCAGCCTGGGGCGATAAAAAAAATAATCACATTTTCAACACTACATTGTTTAATTCATTTTACTCACCGTTCCACGGCACGATTTGCTGCCAACATTCAATTGGAAACCATTTCCATGATGGGAGTGTCGGGGAAGATAGTTTCAACCACGTGGTCAGTTGGAACGTGTCATGGTGCCTGCAAAGATTTTCTATAATTAAAATGCAATACTTCACAATTGTTCCTCAAATTTACTTTCACTGAATCATTCTTAACCAATCAGTCATATAACATCAGACTGGGGCGGTGTAATACATAATCACTTAGAAAGATCTCACTTTCTTGAAGTATTTGAACTAAACAAAAACTTACCATTAAGGACGGACCAAGGCACGACTGAATTCCAACACAAGGTAGGAGACCTTAAAAAGAAATAATATAAATTGAAGTGGAATGTGCGAAAACTGCTCGAGTTAAAATTTCATTAACTTTTCAGAGAGGGCAAGTTTTATAATCATTAGATCTCATACGAACGAGACTTTTATCATCACAGTCGACTAAATCACACAGTTAACCACAATGCTTACCTCCTGGCTTCATCTGTATTTATCTCTTCCGAGTAGTTCACCTGAAATGGAGGATTGATATTATAAATTGCCCTTAACTGGTATAAAAACTACTTAATTTCAAAATCTCAGAAAATGCAATTCCCCATATTAATTCGTAAGCCAGGGATAACTATTTGTTCATCACTGCAGTTCGAGTCTTGGCACACTTGTCAGAACAACTTACATCTAAGAACTAAGGAGGCTTCCAATCCGGGCCACAGCTTTCCCTCTGACTGGGCTGAAACGAAATAAATAACCTATTAAACCTGTTAGAAATAATTGAATCTAAGATGGGCGATTTCACTTCCTCATTCAGGTTATAGAATCAATAAATTTCATACATATGCTTGTCAAACAAATAATCATGGGAAGAACCACGTGGCACGAATTATTACGAAAATGAACCATTTACATTGCAGCAAGTTAATCTGCTACTAAATACCCATACAGGCCAGAATGACACACTTAAACATAAAAAACTTATAATAAATAAAATAATTTACCTTCATTTCAAACATCACCACTCAACTACCACACTACTACACGAGACAACAGCCGGAACTAGTACGAGATAGGACGCTCGAGGGAAATGACTTATATAGATTCCGAAGTCTCTCGGGTTTAACCCTAGAGGGCTTATTGTAGTTGGGATAATTCACTTGATTTTAACCGGTAGGATTTCACCTAAAAACGTCAATAATCTAACATTATGTATATTATATTTTAATTTTAGTATAAAAAACACCTTTAATAATTTTATTTGTTTCTATTTTGCTTTTTCATTGTTTTCAGCAAATAAAGTTTCGTTTTCCATGCTGCAGAGCTGCTGACACCCAATGCGGGTTGGGTGATCACTACTGGAAAAATAACGAATTCGGGAAGCGTGATTTAAGTATTTCATCTAGGTTTCCCAAGAAAAATACGTTTTTTTAAGAAAGACAGCGATCAAGTAATTCATGACATTCAATGGATTTTCAACCTTCTCTCATAAATTTTATTCAAACTTATTAAAAGTTGTGAAACACCAATTTGTTTAATAAATTGTTTTATTATGTCGTGTGATATAATTGAAGATATTGAAGACATTGTTTCTAAAAATGATGTTACCCCTAAAGAACGACAATCTTCTAAACATTTTGTAAAAGTACGACCAAGAAAAAATGATTCAGAAGAAGTAGCCAGAGATGAATTGCAGAGTTTTGTTCCAGGAACTCAAAAGATATATATAAAAACATGGGGTTGTACTCACAATAGCTCTGACAGTGAATACATGGCAGGACAGCTCTCTTCTTACGGTTTCCTGATAACAGGTGCTGCAATCGATTTATTTTAATTTTATGCTTTGATTTGAAGTTTCTCATCTTAAAATTTTGTGCTTTCTCCAGATGAGAAGGAAAGTGCGGATTTATGGCTCCTTAATAGCTGCACTGTTAAAACACCAGCAGAAGATCATTTTAGGTATGATAATTTTAGTTACATGAATATTTTCACGCAAAATTCTCTGATCTGATTAAACAACTTTTATTTCCAATAAATATTCCTCCGAGGTTAACATGTTATTTACTGCATTTATATAATTCACGCAGAAATGAAATACAAGCGGCCAAACGAACTGGAAAGTCTGTTGTGCTAGCTGGTTGTGTTCCTCAGGGTGCTCCAGACACACAGTTTTGTAAAGGATTGAGTGTGATTGGAGTACAGCAAATAGACAGAGTGGTGGAAGTTGTTGAAGAAACCTTAAAAGGTAATGCCTATATATTTAAGTATTACTTCAAAATTATTTATTTTTTTAAATGTAATGTAATACCACAAAAGCATCGGGTCTTCCTTATGTTACTTCAAAATATTCATTTCATCACTACTGATACAATCAATTTCCTACCTAACTTGACAAACAATTATACCGTAACATTAAATGAATTCTACTAATCCTTGTTTCAGAACATCCCTTGGGTTGGTAATCGAGCAGTACCTTCAATTAAGTGAATGAAACAATAACGTTTTATTTTCTTTGCAACATTTTTTCACAGTACCAAGCGAATAAAAGATATACCCAGGAAAAATGATAAATAATATAATGAAAAAAGTTTTGTTTGACAAATAATTTTAATTGCTTAATTTAATAGTCCTTTTAGGGGTGAATGTGACTATAATCGTTATTAAATGCTTATTGTTGATCAAGTAGTGTAAGAAATCCTCTGTTCTTATGTGCTTATAAAATATGGTCTATTATCTATAGGTGAAAATTTCTTCATTCTTTTAATTTAATGATATTTCTATGGTTTGGATGTCATAGCTCTGTTCAGTTGAGATTTGGCTCACATTATGAATATTTGCAGGGAACACTGTTAGACTGCTTAAGTCAAAGCGTGAGAAAGGAAAAGGCCGCCTAGGAGGTGCTGCTCTAAGCCTTCCCAAAGTGAGGAGAAACCCATTGATTGAAATTATTCCTATCAATACTGGTTGTCTCAATCAATGTACCTATTGCAAGACCAAGCATGCTCGTGGTCAGTTGGGTAGTTATCCTCCTGGTAAGTAAAGCAAGACTATTTCTCTGTTAAAAACATCTGATTTGTTCTAACCTTAATGTTATTCCCACAAATTCTTCTACTACATGGTAATAATTTGATATTTAGAGGAGATAGTTGCCCGTGCTCAGCAGTCATTTGAGGAAGGAGTCTGTGAATTGTGGTTAACTTCGGAAGATACAGGAGCATATGGGAGAGACATTGGTGCAAGCTTACCTGAATTACTACATAGTTTGACTAAGGTTATACCCGAAGGCTGTATGATGAGGGTTGGAATGACCAATCCGCCATATATATTGGAGCATTTGGAGGTATTTGATGATTTTCACACTTTTTCATACCAGAAATGTTTAATCTACATTATAAATTTGTTGTTACCTGCATTCTATTTGGAAACATTTTTGTTTTTAATCTGTTGATTTTTACCTATATGTTTTATGCATGGCAGGAGATGGCCAAAGTATTGTCTCATCCCCAAGTCTATAGTTTTCTACATATTCCCGTCCAATCTGGAAGTGATAGTGTCCTTGCAGACATGAAGAGGGAATACTGCAGAGCTGATTTTGAGAATGTGGTAGATTTCTTAAGGGAAAGGTAATAATTTCTCCGACAATATAAATATTATTTATATATTTCATTACATAAGGCAGTCAGTTCTTTAATTCCATTTATAGTCAATCAACTCTATCAGAATCTCATCCACACCGGGTGCCTTCATGTCCATCATGACTGCTATCACTTCATCCAACAATATTTCTTCTCCAATGTTATCTCATTCTGTTAACTCTTCTGTTTGAAATCTAAAATTAAATGTTCCATCTCTAGCAAAGTAAAACTGTCTATCCTAAAATCAGTATTATATTTGTTGTAGAGCTCCACTTGTCTCTCCTTAGCTTAGGTGATTTCATACATTTTACTCATGCAGGGTTCAAATCCTTGATTGCTCTTTGGTGTTAAGGAATACAAAATGTAGGCAGCATTCAGTCAACTTATTCATTGGGTTGAATTTTAAGTATAAATTTTTTTTGCACAAAGAATAATAGCTAATCATTTAGTTCTTCTATTCTCAATGAAAAAGTAAGTTAAAAGTTTTATGTAATTGATTATTTGTAAAATATCAAATTCTATGATTAGGCGAGGTAGAAAGATTTTCAATATAAAGATGTCAGACATTACCTATATGATTCTATGATTAGGCAAAAGATGCTGAGGTAGAAGGATTTTCATTATAAAGATGTCAGACATCTACCTATATGATTCTATGATTAGGCAAAAGATGCTGAGGTAGAAAGATTTTCAATATAAAGATGTCAGACATCTACCTATATGGATTTCATTATATTGAAAAACTAAGTCTCGTGAGACTGTAATTAATGGCAAGAAATTTTGAAATTTAAGATGGAAACTTTCAAAGAATGAAGGGAAGTGAAGAAAGTTATTGTGACTGAGAATTGAACCCAGGTCCTCCAATTCTGGGGATGATGATTTAACCAAGAAGGTATGGTGTTTTGGGTTGATTTTCAGGTGCACACCTAAGGATGTAAAGTGAAATATCTTTTCATCTTTCTCTCAACAATTTTTGAAAAAGGTCTGTAAAAATCCCCAAATAAACTACAGATGAATTTATTGGGAAAACACTGTACAGTCAGAAGTAATACAATAAGATGCAATACGATATTTTATAGTTGTTATGCAATTACTTTCTAAAGTGAGTTGATAAATTATTTGAATTTGCTTTAACTGAATTTCAACTTGACTCTTTTGGAATGACCCTGTAGTCAGACCTAATCAAACCTTTGAAATTTTAGTTGTCAAACAATTTTATCCACTCTCAATTTGAATTTAGATGTTATCTCCAGGATCATTTTTTATGTAGTTCTTGATTAAAATGCAGTTTTTTAGGATTGCGTCATTTAAAATAACCATCTTTTCTTCTATATTGAAATTGTTGCCTAATTCTTGTTAGCTATCTAATGCATTTTACTGAATGTCCCTATTTATTGTAAACTGCATCTAGTATATTTTTATTCATTGTATGTTGCTTGTTTGGAGGTATAGTATCCCAGACCTGCGAGATTGTGAAGATAATTATTTTAGTGTGATATTTTGTAGTTCATCTTGCCTTTCATTTTATTTTTTTTCCCCTTGCAGAGTTCCTGGTGTAACTATTGCTACTGACATCATCTGTGGTTTTCCCACTGAAACTGAAAGTGATTTTGAAGAGACAATGTCTTTATGTGAGAAGTATAAATTTCCGAGCTTATTCATCAATCAGTTCTTCCCTCGTCCTGGAACTCCGGCAGCTCGAATGACTCGTATACCTCCTGCTGAGGTAAATGTCTCATTTAAATCAGTGATGTGATGTGTGTGGCAGTAAGAATGATATAGCAATCATAGACTTTTATGACATTATTATTAATATCTAAGTATCTTGCCATCTTGTATCTTTATTTCTGTTCGTTCAATTTATTTTCTTCACCATAGAAAGGAGTTATTTGGTATTTAATTTTAAGGAATGGTTGAAGTAGCTTTATAAGGAAGCAACTTGGAATAGCATCTGTATCATTTTTTATATGGTTATAATTTTTTTGTTTGTAATGATTTAATGATGAATTTGAAAAAATTTCCATAGGTCAAAAGAAGAACCAAGCGACTTTCAGAATTTTTCCAATCCTACCAACCGTACACTCACAGACTGAATGAAGTTCAAGATGTACTGGTGACTGAAGTGTCTCACAGTGGACATCATTATGTGGGACATAACAAGTTTTACGAGCAAGTGAGTATTATCTTATGACCTTACCAAATGCAATGACCAGCTACTATTATGGATTATCAAGATAAAGTTCGATACCAAACTCATTCCAGTCTGACATTTTTTAGCATAATATAAGGGTTCTTTCAGAGGAAATGTTTGAATTGTTTAAGTATGAATGTGTTGTTGTAGTAGTATTGACAAAAGTCATTTTGCCCGTTGGCCCCCACTGGGAATCGAACCTGGAACCACTTTCACCAAAGTGGAATGGGTTGCTCACTTGGCTACCTGGGAGCCAGGAGAATGTTTTCTAATCCAATTTGAGAAGGATTTACTTAATAAGAAGTCATAATAGTAATGAAAAAGTGACTTAGCTAGTCATTATTATTGATTATTGCATTGAATCCTTATGTAGAAGTATACTTAAAAGTATGAATATATTTGTTCTTTTTTCATTAGCAGCAATTTTGTACCTAAATACTTATATTTATAAGAGGGCCTTAAGTAATTAATTACCAGCATAAAATAATTTGTTGTGAACAATTATGAATACATATTATAAAGAAAGATATTGCAGCTGAAGCAAAAATCAGAAGTTCTTTATAAAATTTTAATTGGTTGCCACATTTAATGAGAGCGATTTATTAGTTGACTGTTATATTTAACTCCTGCAAGGATGATTTTTTTGCATTTATTTATTATACTCTCTATTCATTTAAATAGAGCCTAGAAAATGTATCCAGGGAATTCTTATAGTCTACATTTTTAAAGGTGTACCACTTGATAATTTTATATACTGCTTGTTTTCTTTCTACAACCATTTCTTTTATCATTCTTTGTAAGTAATGCCTTTTAAACCAAAGTATGAAAATGTTTACTTTTAATGACGTTATAATTTTGAAAAACTAAATATTGTATTGAAGTTTATTCAGATAGATAACATCTGTTAATTTGTGTTGTTTAAAAAAACAGCTTATTTTTATATTGGCTCCTCCATTGAACTTAAGAATGTGACATTAAGTATTTATGCTTTATATTTTCTGTTTTCCATTTTAGGTTCTTGTTCCAAAGATTCCTGATTTAATGGGAAAGATGGTGACAGTAAAAATAGTGGAAACTCAAAAACATTGCTTGATCGGAACCCTTATTAAAATTAAGGAACCTACTGAGAATTCGTGCACCACTTCGTCTAAAACTGGCCCAATTTCTGTTGAAAATGGCATAAATCAGTCTCAGGTTTTAAAATTTAATGTATCGAAACTCTCTTTTGAGTCTTCAAAGCCATCTCTAATGGCTTATAGTTTGTTTGTATGTATGATTGCATTTATTGTCCGCCTATTGTGGATATTTTGGTTATGATGTGTACATACATTTGGAATAAATGATTTGAATTTGAAATTTTAATGGGCTTACTTATTAGACATGTTTGTATGTAATAAATAATGATTCATTATTGATTCTGTTCTGGTACAATTTATAAGTAATTGAAAAAGCTCTATAATTTATAAACTCATGAAATGTTATTCTGTTTGCTATTTATTTTGATTCATCTTTTACTTTTAGAATCCTCTGTTACCTTTCGTCGAATATTAACTTTATATTTTAGGGGGTACTTTGATAAATTATTCTGATTAACTTTATTTTCTTGTTGAGGTACCCCAAGCACAACATACCAGTTCAGTCATTTATGTATTGTACATTCTTAATTTTACTTTATTTATGTCTGAGTCACTTAAAATGATGATTAATTATTTCTAAAGAGGGAAATGATTTGTTACAATTACATCATTACTTTTTCCAATTCAGTACTTGAAATTCAGTTATTACAAAGAGGATTTCCTTTTATTGTAAAATTCGTAACTTGAAAATTTATGTCTAAGTTTAATTAGGATTCTTAGAAGAACATTTATGACAACTGTATTATTGTATTCTGCTGTAGATTTTCTACTCAGTAATGACAATTTATTAGGGAAACAAATAGTATATACTTTCCATTATGTTGTAAAAATATCTTAATGCAAGGTCTCCTACGTAGAGAATTCTGCACCTTGACGAATAAAATTACAATAATAGTTAATATTCAAACATTTAAACAGCAGTTTTCAGATTCCACGCTGAATAGAAAAACTGGAACACAGTGTAGAATGGTTTTGAAAGAGGAGAAGATAAGCATAACCAAATAGGTAAAAAGAAATACCTATGGCCTTCGCTGTTATCCTCCAAATAAAAGTAGCAACACCTCACTTAGCATTCGAGAAGGAAAATGTCTTGACCTTTATTATACCAGTGAAAAAGCTCAAGATCATGGTTTCCTTTTTCCAAAAGTATAGGAAGAAACAATTATGAAATTCCAAGATCATGGAGCTCTCTATGTCTGAACCAGGTAATGCAATTGATTTTGAGATGACAGGTCTTGAATGCCTAAGTGATTATGATTGCAAAAGTATCTGAAAAATTTTTAGTCGGGTTCCCTTCGACACATGGTAACAAGTTCTGAGCTGGGAAGATTAACACAATCTTAACATAAATAAAAATCCTCAGGGTAAATTTAAAAAAGCTTTGTCAAGGGCTTTTTACCTTTATGACCAGATAAAAGAAGGTGACAGTATACAAGATTGCCTTGGGTTAACCCTTCAAATGCCAGCTGCCACCACCTTACATCAGCTGTGGGCGAATGCCTAAGGCTGTCTTCGGCAGCACACTCCAGCCAGTTAGAATACATTGTGTATTGACTGGCAGTGGCACACTTACTACATACATCACATTTGTTGTGGCACATCTTACAGCACATTTCTATTGAGGATGTCTCGTCATTTTGAATAGGTATTACAAATTTTTCTTAAAATTCACTACCTGAGAAAAGGTTAAGCAATGAAAAATTCCTTCGCTCCTGAAGACTCTTATTGTGATGTGAGGGATGCATTGAATAATAAAAATGAACTACATGAGTAAGCACCCAAAGGCTATTCATCCTGAAGGAAAATAATATTAATAATTATATTTCTCTTAATGTTACCATGGGACATGTGTATACAAAATCTTAACAATAGAAACTTATTAATTCATAATAGATGAGATGGTCTCGGCCTTGACTTGGTGGTAAATCATAGTAAGCTATGAGAAAGAAACTTTAATATTAACAAACCACAATGTTGGTTGTGGTTTGTTAATATTAAAGTTTCTTTCTCATAGCTTATTAATTCATATTGCAATTTCATGAACTTTGTTTAATTCCTTTAGTAAGCCTTTTTCAATTCAAACTGAAAGTTATAGATGGTTGTAAGGGAATGTTGTTCATGGAGGTGATGAGATCTTAGATTTGTGTTCTTGGGCTCAGTAAATCCTGAACCCAAAAAATCCATGGGGTGGAAATCCCTTTCGTTAGAAAGAGGATGACAGCAAGTGACTCTGACCTATAAGGCATCCTATTAATGTATACCAAGACCAGACTGGGGGCTGTCGGAGAGAGGATTGGCATTGAGACGTCAGGATTGGTTAAGAGTAAAATTTGTAAAATGAGAAGATGATGAAGAAAATATGAATCCATGGATTTTCATATTTCACCCCAAAATATTATTTCTGAGACAAAGAATAGAAAACCTGGTATTTTTAACTACTAACTCTATAACTACTACATTTGCATTACTAAATTGTGGATAATTTCTCTGTAATTTAGGTTATGAGATATATATCATATGATAAAAATAAAAGAGAAATTTTTAAAATCATTGGAATAACTCCGTTACTTTTACCTATGTGCCGATGGAAACATTTTTTGTAATTTTGAGAGCAAAAATAATAACTCGAGAGCTTAAAAATTGTAAATCTCATAATCTGTATTCATGTATTGTTTTTGCTAAAATTCGAACACGAATTCTGCGCCAAAACGTTTCCGATGACAACCAATGAAAATAATTTCAAAACAAATGATACTTGAAAAATATTTTTGAACGTCAAAGTATCTCTGTCAGTTCGTCGTGACCCTGCATAATTATTAATTTATTATGACTTATAGGGATTCCAGAAGTATGAAATTCGTTTTTATTAAAAGTAAATAAGATATTTATACCAGAAAGATGCTTTAATGTCATTAGTTTTCTTTTGCAGACTTCACAGAGATGATGAGATCGTTAGGCTATCAGCGTCTTATTTCAATAGAAAATTTTCGGAGGCCAAATTTTCCTCTCGTTGCAGAAATTTTAGTTTGGTTAATACAAAGATTTGATCCAGAGTATTACCTTCAGAAAGATTTAAACTCTGAGTCTGAAAGAGTAGCTTTTATAAGAGCAGCTGCAGAATTTATGGTATTTGTTTTAACTTATCTCGAGGTTTAATTACTGTGCTCGTTTTTTAACTTTCCTTCTCGTTTGCAAATATTATTGCCATGTCAAGTCTTTTTATAATGCTAAATAAGACGTAATAATGGTCTTTCGGTGTTTTTATTCCCAGGCTCTTAAAGCAAGAGTGAAATTGAATACTAAAAGGCTTTATCAGGCCGATCAATTCGCTGTTAAAGAGCTCTTAAAACCAACAACAGTACTCTACAATGCACAGAAGATTAATATGTATCAAATTAAACCAACGAAAGAGAAAGACGAAAGTCACACTAGCATTGTGAATTTCGAGTCGAAGGTAACGATTCCTATTAGTGACCTTATAGGAAGATCATTCAGGATCTTACGGTCATTGAAGTATTTAATTTTTGTTATCATTTCAGGTGAATGAGGTGAAAAGAGCCAAAGAACTTGCTTCCAAAATAACGTCACATGGTGCTGTGTTGTATGAATTACTTGCTTTAGAGCCAAAACTAAAGGTAATAATCATCTTCACTAAGATTACACTTTTTAATATCCAGTAACAGAAATATCGTCTTTGCACGTAACTAAAATCTTGCTAAATGTCATATTGCAACCTTGTATTTTGGTTTTTAAGTTTTCTTTCCGAAACTAGTCTGTGATCATGACTGCATAAATTCGTTTATAGCTGAGTGATATTTATGGTTATCGGTCTATACAGAACAAAAGGAAAGAACTTTGAAGGAAATCACAAATTGCTATTTCGCAAATATCCAATTTCCTAAAGTGCTTCATCTTCTTATTCTGTCAAGTTATTTGAGTTAATTAAATTTATTATATTTGATAAATGTTTCAGGTATCGAGTTATTGTTTTAATTTAATAGCTTTCATTGTCCGATGACTTTGAATATTCCATGTCTAAATATTAAATTTCTTTATCATTCTGTTTCTAAAGGATCAGTTGTAATTTCAATAAGTATGTTATTTTACCATCCAATTATAACTGTCTTTAAAGTACTTGTTTGCTTTGAATTTCATAATTAATGAGAGCCGTATCTGAGCTAAAAGAGAAGCCAAGATATGCTGAGATTCTGTGCATTTATTGTGTGTGTCTCATGGAGTCATACTTCCATAGGAGCTTCGCATTGCTGGAGCAACCCGATCTCCAGATGTCAGTGACGCAGAAAGTGCATTGCGCCAAGCTCTTAAGAAGATGGAAGCAGAGATTTCTCGAATACAAAAATTAACAAATGATGCCCTGGCTACTTCTTCATCTCTTGAAATGAAAGTAGAGAGAAAGAGACAAGACCTTGACAGAGGTCGCAAACGTCTTGATGCTTTGAAGAAAGTAAGGTGAGAATATAGTTCTGATTCAGTTTTATTGTTTATAAAGATCAGCAGAGGCAGATGAGATATTGTGGAAATCAATAGCCAGGAGATGAGAAAGGATCATGTTTTTCCACACAAGTTTTTTATGTACAGCTGGTTTGGGTGTTACATACCCACCACCAGGTCATGCACAGTATCTAAACACCACCCAGCTGCACAATATGTATAAATCAGGAGAGGATAAAAGAGGAAGGTGGTAAGATGAAAAGTTAATGGTGTTGCTATAGAAACTTCCTGGTGCATTGCCCTCCATTTTAAAGGATCTATTTCCTACAAACTAGAAAATCTTTCCAGAAAATTTTATTTAATTCCAGTATCCAAAATAGAAATATGTAGTTTAAAGGCATTATTCGTAGACTTAAAGAACAAACTTCAACCAAATAAGAGATTGGGGGTTTATAGTTGTGATTAATGCAATGTTATTTTCATCTGCCAAACTTGTCTCGATATTTTAATACTATTATAATAATAATATTTTAATACCAGCAAAAATCATAATGCCATCTTCCACGAGTAATCCCTCCTACTTTGCCATGTATATTTCTGAAAATAACCATTCTAGTAGTTTTTAACTGGAATTTCTACTTTTTCAGGATCCTTGCCTTAGTGTTCTTGAGCAACTTGAAATCATGCATCACTTTATTCTACTCTTTGTCCCTCTACTGGCAAGCAACATTTCCTATCTTCTTCTTCCATCTTAGAATCTGCACTCTATCCACTACCATTACTTTCACTCTTATTGGCAACACCTCTAACCCTTCTTCTTTCTCCCGCCTCTTACCCTTTCTTGCTTTGTTGATATTGTGTGTCTGGTTGCTATTTAGATTTATGGAGTGTCCTGATGATAGCAGTGTAACACTGTTAGTAGTGGTAGATGTGTTAAAGATGCTTTGACAGTTGAGGTTATTTTGCATGTTGGTTCCCAATGGGAATCGAATCTGTGACCACTTTCACCGAAATCGAACATGTCGTCCATGTGGCTATCTGAGAGTCCTAGACAGGTTTTCAAATAAAAAATTATGTGGTAAAGTATGCATCCTCCACTTGAAAATCATAGTTAATCTGATACTCTTTCCATGTATGCTTTATCACTCAGAAATTGTAAAATTGCATTTAGAGACAGTTTTTTGAAATTTTAACTATTTGAACAAAATCCTGTTTGTATAGTTTCAAAACCAAGAGATATTATTTTATTATTATTGGGGAAATTAAAATTTTATTTATCATTCAATCTTTTTAGGCTATAGTTTAGTTCATAAGTGGTGATGTACAATAATTATTTATATTCTTCAAAGAAAAGAAAATGAAAGAATTGAAAAAAATTGAAGATTTAAGCAATAATGTCTCTCTGTTTCTATGTAAATAAATTAATTCATAGGGTGGCTAATCTTTCTCAACCATTAAATCGTTAGCTAATAAAGGTTTTGCAGGTGCCAAAAAATGCATATTAAGTAGTAGTAGTATTATTGTTAAAAGTGCTTTGACAGCTGATATTCTGTAATTAGTAAATTTTTAAAGTTAACATATAGTCTCAAATAAAACTTTTTTTCTCAGTAATTATTGCTTAGATACTAAAACTTATCAAAACACTTGAATAGCTTTGATTCGTAGTAAGAGTAAAGTAGTGTTTTCCAGGATAATATTTTACCAAAATTGTTTTTTTGAACTTTTTAAAGGAAAAATTTTTGGAAAAAAATTATATATACATTATTAATATATAAGTTATAGTTCCTTCTTGTGCAAGCATTCAAATATCTTATTTTTATTCACAATAATTCTTCACTACTTCATAGCATTTGTTAAGTTGCCATGAATGTATGTTTGAGAACCATTAGAGAAAATCCCTGAAATCCTCTCATGTGTAGTGTAATGTCTTACATTCATGGAAGACACAGAAGTTAAAATTCAGTGGAATGGTTATCCAGCCTTTGCTGACTCTATCCCTTCTGTTTTTGCTGCACATACTCCTTGCACAATCCATACTGACTGCTTTTATTCACATGCTTCTCCATAAATACCTAGTTTACATTTCATGATTGCATTTCAATGTTTAGCCATTTCAGAAGCATTTCATTTTCAAATGGCTGCATATGGATGTGGGGTAATACCCACCTCCTATTCTGTTCTATGATGATAAACTTGGATCTATCAGGCCAAATTAAGTAAGCTTTCTAATTTTTGTTTCTGTGATGAATCTTGTTGAATTTTATTTTGGTACTTATTATGGCTCTGTTAGCATATTTGGCATCATAGTTGCTGTCACTACTACCAATCCTTGTCAGAGGTAAGATTTAGCTATTAGAGACCCAAGGTGCAAGGACCTTTTTGGAGCCCCACCAAGAGACTATTCACCATAAGAAAACACACAATGTCCTGATCTGTTTCCCTTAGTGGTAAGACCGCCAGCATGTGCCTGGTGCACCCATTGGCAAATTCATTCCTGGTCCTTGTACAATCAAAGAATGAAGGTAGATGTTGGAAATGCTGTATTGATTAGCAATTAAAGCTGTATATACATTAATGCAGTAAATTTTTTTTTCTATCTTTCTATTGGGTTTCTTCTAATATCAAATTCCTGATTGATAAATCAAGGACTTGAGATGAAGAAAAAACTTAATGACTGTAGGCCTATTGTAGGTAACTTCACAAAAACTAACATGGGGTACCACATGTTTTCAAATTACATAGACCATTACTCAAGAAACTCAACGTATTCATGTAAATTGTAAAACATTGGAAAATTTTTCACAAATGCTACTTGTTCAACATGCTTCATACTATACAGACTCTTACTACAGTATGTGTATAGTTTAAGGGCACGGCCAAAAATGAAGGAAATAGATTCCATAGTGTGCTCCAGTTTTCAGTAATAATGGCTTTCAGGTGAATCAATTCCTTTGTAATATTCACTTTTCTGTGAAAATGTCCTGATGGATCTCAGCAGAATTCTGTGATCAGATGAATAAAATTATGAATCTGTTTAAGATGAAAGAAGAAATAAAAACGACTTGTACACGGTACCACAGGATTTAATAGTTGACGACCTAGGTTTCAGCGCATCGCGCCAACTTCAGGTACAAAGACACAAGAAACATTTGTATATATAGCAGAAAGAAGGGGATAGGGGTGAAGGGGGAGTTGGGGAGGGGGAGGTTAAGGATGGTCAACGAATTGAAATAAAGTTTTTGCGGTGGACGAGAGGATGGGAGAGGTGAAGGGGTAAAGGTTCTCATTGATAATCTGTAAGGAAGGGTTTTCTAAAGTTTTAAGGATTTCCAACTGTTCGTAGCAATTCATGGCTCGTCCTTTATCGGCGAAGTGTAGAAATTCCATACTAAAGGAACTCCCATGGTCCTCCTCCAGCAAATGCCTCGCCATTTGGGAAGCCCCGGTGTTGTTAAGTCGAACCGCGCTGGCGTGTTCTTTCTTTCTGATCGCAAATGATCTCCCGGATTGGCCCACGTAGACCCCTGGGCAGTCGCTTTTGTCGCAGCTAAGACGATAGATGCCGCTTCTATCTTCGGGCTTCACAGGGTCCTTCCCATTCCTCAGGAGGTCTTCTAGTTTCCGGGAAGGCCTAAACGCTGTCCTCAGGCGGTCTTTGGGGAAGCGCCGCGC